>RJWM01002467.1:0-128393 GCA_004363535.1 Dasyprocta punctata | reverse complement strand
TAGCTTTCTAAGGTTCTCTCCAACATTTCCCTCTTCTTTACTCAAAGCTTCCTCTAATCTAATGCCAGAGAGATCTGACAGAGCCCATGTCTGACTGTGCCACGTCCCTTCTTTGATGGCTTTCCATAACCAGAAAGGCAGGCCTGAACGTCTCAGGATGGTTTACTGGATCTTTCACAACTGAATTTTAGCTTCTTCCTGCCTGCCCTTTTCCATTCTTATGAATCACCCAATAGATAATTATGCCTTCCTGCTGGTTTCTCTCACTAAAATGCTCTTCCCTGCCCTATTCTTCTCTGTGACCATTAGTCATCATCCCCTAAGGTCAAGAACAGAAGTCCCCTGTTGGTAGCACAAGCCCCTTCATCTACTGATATAATCATGGCATTAATATTAGGAAATGTAATGACTACCCAAGAGTAATTTCTTTCAAGTACTAACATCAAATCCTTAATTTTCCTATCAGAATGTTTAGAAGACACAGCCCATTTCCCCCTTTTTTCTTTAACCCACCATACAACAATTTTCAACACTTAGGCATGAATGTTGCCTAATTTTGCCTAAAGCTAGATAATAGAAAATAGGAAAACTAAGTGTTTCCTGAGGAACCTGTGATAATTACACATTTATCTTTTTTTTTTTTCTAATTTAAAAAACACCTGGGTATAACCACACAGCAAAACATTTCTTTAATTGCAACCATTTATGATCATGTTAATTTTCAGTTTAAGAAAATATCAGAAATTTCTACTCAGAAAGGGTCTAATATTTAATTTGGTTTTTGATTTTTTTTATTTTTTGTTTTTTGTTTTGTGGCACCGGGGATCAAACTCACCACCTCATCCCTGTCAGACAGATACATAAGCCGCTGAGCCAAACTCCCAGCCCTAGATTTTTGAGACAGGGTCGCACTATGTAGTTCAGGCCGGCCTCACTCACATTGTAGCCCAAGCCTGGCTCAAACTCACAATGCTCCTACCTCAGCCTCCTGAGTGCTGGGATTAAAGGCATGCGCCACCACACCCGGCTTAATCTTTAATTTGTAACAAGATGTAAAGGCAACATAGGCTTTATTCTATCAAACTCATGTCTTTCTCAGCACAGTAGTACTTCAATGTAACTTTCTCACTTTGGTGCATATATATAAAAAAGGATATGGCATTTTAGAACTGAGAAGCAATGTAGTATAGTAAAAAAGAATAACTTGGTAGGCAACTTGGATGCTGACTTAAGTTTTTCTATTGCCTATGTAGCTAACTTTGACCAAGAAATGATAGATGAGGTAGATGAAACATTTTAAAATCATAAAAAAAAAAAAAATTCTGTGTGTAACTCCAGGGTTTGGTCATTATTGTTAAAACAAGAAGAGGAAAGGGGAGACCAAAGTTTACATTAGTAAATGGCAGTTTCCTCTGTATACAGTGTGTGTTACAACTGAGTTTCCAGGAGCAAGAGCAGATGACTGCTATTGAAAAGAAAAACGAAAATGCTACACCAATTTCTTGCACACCATGAACTTAAAGCAAAGGTATAGCTACTGCAAATGCCCAGGATGTGAAAAATTAAAATAACATACAAGTTGTATTTTTAATAAACTATTGTGGAAAGAAATGTATTAAATAATTCATTTAATGGAGCATCATTGAGGACGGATTGTTTCAAGCAATATCATCCAGCAGAAGGAGATCACAGAATGTGAGTTTACATTTATTACAAAGAAAGTAAGATCCTTGACATTCTCCTTTCCTTACTTTAAGCTTCACGGGTGTCTATGTGGAAAAAGTCATAATTGCAAGGCTTCCTTATAGAGCATCTTTCCTCTCAGAAACACAAACGTTTCAGGGCTGTTAATATATCCATTACAATCATGCAAGAAGGAAAAAATCCCTTAGTATTGTATTTTACAAACCTAAAGTGAAGGTTTGAACTTAACAGAGCAAATAATCATAAGCAAAATAACAAATCAACTCCTAAATTTCTGCTTCATTCTAAAAGTCTTTAGAGTGATCAGTACCAAGTTCAGATTTTTATATAGTTACATATTTGGACAGTATTATAATTTCATTGCTGTAAGTGTTTATAATCTTCTGGACTGAAGTAGGTATAAGATGAAGGCAACACAGGTATAATGTTACTAAGCATAAAATTCTTTGTGGCCCAATGCTGATGATTAACTTTGGCAAAGGGATGACCTACTGTTTGATTTCTAAAAGTCTTGCTCTACTTTGAGTTTTCATTGATTTAGTGTTTCTAATCTGCCAGCAATTTTAAGATTCATTTAAGGGATCCCTATAAAAGAAAAAGGCTTACAGTATCTACCATGACATTTTCATATTATCAATGGTTAAGATGCATCCTGATTTCAGAGATATTATGATGTAGGGAAATGTGTATCCTGAAATCAATAAAATAAGCCATATGAAATTGTTGTCCTTCTAAGTATAATACATCAAAAGGAGTACTGTTCTGAGAAATTAATCTATACAGTAGGATACTTAAATATCCTAAGGTCATGATAGATTAGGAGTCAATCTCTGATACAGTAAAACTTTAGGGTACTTTTAACAACTTAAACGAGGCCCCTAGCTTTCCCATAGTACCTGTCAAAGCAAAAGCATCTGAGGGTTGAACTGTACTTATAAAGTCAATGCTAAGCCCTTGAAACAGTTCAGTCATAAAACCTTGAAACTGCCTAATTATTTTCCCCCTTGAGAGACCAACTGTCACAATTGGAGGTCACACAATTAGGGATATGCTGTGTTACTAAACTAAACAGCCAGCAGCCTTGAACATGACACCTCCTCTCCTGTTCAGTAAAACTCTGCATTTGTATTGATAGACTCAGGGCAGAAAAAAACACGAAGTCACTTTTTCCCTTTGGAATGTGTTGAAAAGAAAATTCCAAGGAAAAACAAAGTGAGAGAAACACGTTTACAAGCACTGAGAAATGTTCCCCTTTCTGAGCAATCCTAGATTCTGCTGCACTGAGAGTAAAGTCTTACAAACAACAGAATCAGCAGACTACAATGCTCTGCAGAAGAAAGTAGCTGCATTGTCTTCCCAGGGTGAGGGCAGCATTCTCAGTTCTAAGGCCCAAGCTGAATAACTGCTTTCAGGGGACCAGGCAGAACGTTCTTTCCTCCAGCTTCCACTGCATCTAGACAATGTCACTCTTGTTGGAACACAGTGTTCAAAAGATACCAAGAAACCTCACTCTGACCCTCCTACTTGGTGAGAACATCTATAATCTGTTCTTCTGTTCTTATCTATTTCTAGTGACTTGGGACACATTTGTTTGGCAATTAGACCCACCCCCATACCAAACATATAAGTACATTGGACTATTCATTTGAAACTCCATATTCTCTAAACGATCTAATGAAACAAAACTTCCAAAGTTGAATTTGGAAGGCGTCAAATCAGGATCATAATAGACATACATTCACATTTGCTTAAATATATTCTATTTCTACCTCACTTACTTTTGAGAATTTTTTAATAATCCAATGGCATAAATCACTAACTTAGAGCTACAGTCAACCGTCATATTTTTTACTAAGGAAGATGCTTTTTAGTGAATAAAGACCCCAAACCTAAAGAATTTAAAATAAATATTCTTTCCTTCAAACATAACAACCAGAAAGAAACATCCTCCCCCTATAAACCTGTATCCCCAAGAGGAAAAGCGCTTACGTGCTCAGACTTCTCCAGTTCTTTTTTGTCTGTCTGCAAAAACTGACAGTTTTCTCTTGCCAGCTTATGAACCAGTTCAATGCGTCCAATGTCATCTCTCTCTTGAAGCTTGCACATCACCCCAGCCTTGAGAGTTGGAGAAAAGGCAAAGATATACTTAAATCCACAGTCCCAGGACATGGCACCACTGCCAAGTTCACCTTTTTAGAAGCTCATTTTTTTCCTGTCGGCTGGATTAAATCATGGTCTTGATAATATTTTGTATTTTGAAAGTTGAAATTGCACTGCTTTAATTGAGAGATGCTTTGCCTAAAGACTTAAAGTTGAGATCAATCTGTCAGTCCACTTTAAGAGCGCGAAGGGCAAACTAAATCATTTGCTACTATGAGTGTGCCTGATATGCCGCTATTTGTTTGTTCCTGACAGCCTGTTTCCTGTTACATAAGCAAAGCCTAGCAAGAGGTTAAAAATTCATGGGAAAGTTAGCCAGGAACCACTCTGGCGAAAAGGGTGAAGTGATACAGTGTCCTAAAAATAACAGTTTAAAACCTCCCAATTCTTTAACTCTACCAGATCATTCCACAGACAAATACACAGTTTTATTTTCACAACTGGAAAATTATTATGGGGCATGAAAAAAACCTCTCCAGTGCTGCATGGAGAATAGTGAAAATTTTATACAAATAAGAAATTAGAAAAAGAAACTTTAGAATTTCATTTAGTGGGGTTTAGAAATAATCCAAGCAGCATAATATTTTTTTTTAATTAGGTCAGAAAATCTAAGTAATGATGATGATGAGGGAAGTGAATCCAGAACTTGGGACTAGAAAAAATATGTTAATTCTAGCACATAAGCTATAAAATGTTTCTGTTTAAATCCTTTCCAAAATGGTTCACCCTGACATACCTGGGCAAGATCTAATAAAGAAATCTGAAGCTACACTTGGCAGGAGCAGTCAGAACTATAGAATCCTTACTTTAACCAACACAACCTGTAGGATTTGAGCCCAGAAGAATGAATAAACATAGGGAAGGGGCTTGCATGTGATCCCAAGCTTCATGGACTCAGCAGTATGTGCTGGAGATGACCACGTTGCTGATGCCCGTGTGGGCATCAAAGAAAGGGAACCATTTACACAAAGAAATGACTAAAACTTTATTCCCAAGAGTAGTGACATTTCTTTTTCTAGTGGTTTCTCCAACTTGGAAAGAACCAGACATAACTCTTGAAGGAGCCCAAATCACAGACTCCCTGAAGACAGCAAATAGAGAACTCCGCCAAGGTCAGAGATTTATTTTGACAGCATCCCTCACAAGTGGTTTTCCAGTTCCTTTCTGAAGTGTCTTTGGACAGGGATCTCAGTTTATCTTAAGACAGTCTGTACACTGCTAGATAGCCAGGCAGCTGGAAAGTCTTGTATCACACAAAGCACTACTCTGAAACTGTTTTGTTTTGTTTTTTCCTTTTTGTTTTCAGAGTGGCCTTGAACTCACTCATGTTGCCCAGGCTGGCCTCAAAGTTGTGCAGATCCTCCTGCCTCAGCCTCCCAAGTGCTGGGATTACAGGCATGCACCATTAAGCCCAGCCTGAAACCAAAGTCAACTTATAAATTTTGTATTTTAAAGCAATTAAAACTAGACTTCCTCAAATGTGACAATCTTCCAAATCTTTAAATAAAATTGTCTATAACTTCCTTTTAATATTCTTCAGATATATATCCCTACTTCTTGAAATTAATTACTCCTTCAGTAGATTTTATTTGAGCAACAACACACTATAGGTGATGAGATTACAGATGAAACAAACAAACAAAGCACCAAAGTCCTTTGCATCAGGGAACTTACATTCAATTAAGAGCACAGTTAATATGTATAGATAGAGATATCATGTGGTAATGTGTGACAGGGAGATATCAGAGTGAGGGGACACAGAAGTGATTACGGCCATTAATGACAAGAATGTTAGGGAAGAATTTGTTAGTAAGATGGCATCTGAGGGGAGACCAAAAGGAAGTAGTGAGGAAGAATAATGTGAATACCCAGAGAAAGTAGGGACAGGCAGGAAGACATCAAAGGCAAGGGCCCTGAAGTGTGTTTGGCAGGTTCCAGGAATAGTACGGGAGATAGAGCTGGTAAGGGCAGACCTGTGGGAAGCTTCAGGTGGTGCAGGACCAGATCACAGAAGTGCCTTACAGGCTGTGTAAAGGGTTTGAATTATTTCTCGTGCCAGTTCAAAAGCCTTTGGGATGTTTTGGGCCGACAATTAGCATAATCTAATTTACATTTTATAGAACCATTATGTGTGATGGGTAGGGTGGGAAGAAGTAAGCAAAGCTAGGTGACTGGTTTTCACACAAGAGAGGGTGTGGAAATTGTGGTAGCAGTGGAGATATAATAATAAATGGCTTGGATCTGGATATATTTCTAAGGTAAGGCCAGCAGATTTTGGCTTTAGTCTCTAAACTATTCAGTCTGAACAACTGGAAGGATGAAGTGGTCATTTACTAGAACTAAAAAAAGTGGAAGAGTAGGTCTGGCATTGATGATGTCTACTGGACCCCTTAATTGGGATGCTGGGTTAGCAGGGTGAGTCCAGGCCAGACACACAAATCAGGGGTCACTGGTACCATTCTAGATTTGTGATGTAAATCTAGCAGTGGAGTTAATGTTTACAATTTGGCAAGACGAGGAATAATCAGGAAACTAAGGAGGAGAAGCTCCTAAGGAGAATGTGGAAAGCAGTGCAGGTATTTCAGGGAGGAAGAAGTGGAAAACTTACTAAACGCTGCTCAAGTATCAAATAAGGTGGCTCAAAATAATTGATATTAAATTTAACAGAAGTAATCCATGACTTTGAAAAGAGCGTCACTATTCTGGGCGGGCAGGAACAAAGGCTTCACTGGCATGCATTCAATAGACAGGCCCTGCTGCGGGGCAGCGGTGAGGAGAGGTGTGCTGGCTTGCCTGCTGGTATTGAGATGAGGAGCATTCTAGATTATTTATCTGCAGTAAAAAGGGAAATTTGATGATGCGGGAGGGAGAAAGTATATTTTCAAGAGTAATTTTTTTGAGTAGGAAAGGGAAGATAAAGATCTATCCTGAGAGAGAAATATAAATGCAAATATTTCATCCACTGGAACAGGAGGAAAGGTAAAGTACAGGTGTGAAAGGGAAATTCTCTTCTGAAGGCTTCTATTTCCCAGGAGAGTAAAAAGTCTAGTTGCTGGCAGAGAGTAAAAATGGGGAGGAGAAGAAGTGGAAGATAATAAGAAATGACGGCGTGGTCACTGAAGTTCTAAGTGTTGGCAAACCTTTTCTGTAAAGGGCCACATAGTAAATAGTCTAGGTTTTGTGAGCTGAGGGTCTCTGCCACAAAGCTTCAGCTCTGCAGCTGGAGCTGAAGAGCAGTAGGAGGCCATTGGCAAATGAATGAGCCTGACAATTTGGAGCAGTCATTTCAGAGACAGGCTGGAAGCCACAGTTTCAGCTCCTGGCCTAAAAGAAGAAAGTGGGGTGAGGTTACTGAGCAGGTGTGCGGCTCAGTGGTAGAGCACCTGTCTAGTGTGCATGCGTCCTGGGTTTGATCTCTAGCACCAACAAAACAAAAACAGATTATTAGGTATCATTTGGGGTCCACTTGATTTTTATTTTTAAATCCTTTTAACATCTTGATCTGCCTTCTATGGGATTTTCATGGATCCATAACCTGAGACAAGGCTAAATATACGAAGATGTTCTTTTAATCAATACCAGGGACTAAAAGAGAGTCAATGATGTTAAACAGCCTTCTTTAAACCAGAAAGACAAAAAAAATTGGGGTTATCTCAGCATTCTTGAAACATTATATAGGGTATGATCAAAAATAAGGTGAATATAAGCCGGGCGTGGTGGCGCACGCCTTTAATCCCAGCATTCGGGAGGCTGAGGTAGGAGGAGTGTTGTGAGTTCGAGGCCTGCCTGAGCTACAACGTGAGCGCAAGGCCGGCCTGAGCTACATAGTGGGACCCTACCTCAAAAAAACTAGGGCTGGGAGTTTGACTCAATGGCTTAAGCGCCTGTCTGGCAGGTGTGAGGCTGTGAGTTTGATCCCCAGTGCCACAAAAAAAAAAAAAAGGTGAATATTTAAATTTCAAAAATTTATTACAATAAACGACACATTGCTATTAACTCTCCCCCCACTCTGTACTTCTCCACTTGAACACACTTATCCCATCATTCATGACACTTTCTAAAGCATTTCTGAAAGTTCTCTTTTGTGTCATTAGCTGCACTGTTGTGGGGGCCATGATATCCTGAATCATTTCAAAACATTTACCTTTCATGGTTATTTTGACTTTGGGGAAGAGGCAGAAGTCACACAGTGCCAGATCTGGTGACTGAAGTGGACGAGGACACACTGTAGTGTTTTTAGGAGCCTGCCTTTCCCCAGGATGGCACTTGGCAGCAGTATTCACAATGTTTATTACCACACCTCATAAAGATATCGATGAAAGAGGACTCCCAGAACTGCTTCAGAAACAATGATGGGATAAGTCTGTTTGAAGCAAGAGGGAGTATAGTGAGGCGGATTAATGGCAATGTAATTTTTACTGTAATAAAGTTTTCAAATTTAATCATTCACCATGTATGTCAGTCACACCTTATATTAAAGGAATTCGTTTCTGTTATGTGGAAAATTCATTATGCTTAAGTCTAAGATGTCTTTCCTCTCCTTTCATGTCATCTTCACAATGTTTAAGACATCATCCTGCTCCTGGAGAGAGGATGCTAAGACCACTTTGGGTCTTGCTGGTTTAGTCAGTACTATGACAAATGAGTCCATCTCTCTCTCACTCTCTGCAATCCAGTGTGGTCCCCCAGTGACAGAGGGTGTGGATAGGGCGAGGCCCAGGCAGGGCCTGTCTCTAGGTGAGCACTGTGAGGCCAGTAGCCTTGGCACTGAGTGGAGCCCGCAGCTCCTCTCTCCCCACACAGCCTCCAGAGCAACCAGGCTGAGCTTCCTAGGATTCTCATTTGGAGACAATTTTTCCTACCAGCCACAAGTGCCACATATAGTTTTAAACAACTGATAAAAGCATCAGCAATAAAAGGGTGGAACTGAGAAGAGGAAACTTAAGGAAACTATTATTTTGTTTCTATATGAACGCAAATTTATAAAGAACTCTAAATAGTCTTCCCCTCACAATTAGGATCCTGTGTAAGTACCACGCGCTAACCGATTGCGCCACTGGAGCCCCTACGATTCAGATCCTAAATAGAGACTTTCCTACCAGGAGGAAAGATGTCTCTATTCGAACCAGATACTTGGGTGCGCAAATTGAATATACATTCTAAACACAAAATGCTAATGCCTTTAACAATGGATTTCAGGTCAATTATTCTGTTTTTACTTCACATCTTTTACTTAAAGAAGAAATACTGCTGTCTTGACTTTCTGGTTTTTGCATGATTTGCAGATGTGTGGTCCAGAAGACAATCCCATAGACCTTCTTACAAAACTACCACTGAAACAGGTTTGCAAGAGGGGTTACAGGTGCTGCTTTATTCCCTGCAGAACTTTCAGCCCCAAGAAATGCCCACACATCCTAGATAGTTTATAGGGCAGTGTTCTTAGGAAACACTACACCAAACTAGATGTTCTCTGGAGTTCCTTTCATAGCTCCATAATTTAGTCATTTAATTCAAGAAATCCATGAATTTAATAATATACTTTGGGAGCTTTGTCATGTCAGGAGAAGCAAGATAACTACCAGCTCTTGATCTAGGCTTTCACATTCTTAGTCTACTTAATTTATCTATGTACAATTAATTATAAACAGTTTACCTAACACAGTGAAGTCAGAAAAAAATAAAAGATTAATGTGCAGCTGTCAGAAGAATTATTTAAGAGCCTTACTTTAAGGTCTGTTTTGAAAAAAAATCTCTGCAATGTATAATTAAAGCTATTCATAAGATTTTCAGTATCTGAGAAGAGAAATGCTGTGAATGCCAATGGAAAAGTCCGTTTCCTTTATAAATGGAGTCATGAGGTGAGGTGTCCACTCCCGCAGCTGCGAAAGTGAAATGTGCACAGGATTCCCCTAGGAAGGAACACGTGCGTGACAAATAAACAATTTTTCTGTGACAAACGTGAAACAGCACAGTTACAAGTCTGAAAACATGGTATGCATCATCTTAACTTTAAGAATCACGTTTTTCAAAAACATCTCAGCAAAACATGCAAAATTTGCTATTAGGAAAGAAAAACCAGGAAGAGTCCATCATCCACAAAATCGCATTTGCAGTAACAGAATCCTATTCAAATAACACGAATTTGCTCAACACAAATTCAGGGTATTAAAATAAATTCTTACTGATTACTACATAATATTTTTGTCCCACTAAAAATTAAGCCCTGAAGAAACTCACTAAATAAAATTTTAGTTTTTGCTACCAAAAATAAAAGAGACAAAATAAAACACTGGGTTAGGATATATATATATATAACACTGAACTGTAATTCAGAAGATGGGTCATAGTTTTATTTTACTTTTTATATTTCTATTAGTGTATATGTGTAGTACATAATGTTCTTACTCCTTGTGTGGAAGCGGTACATGCACAAAATGCTTTTTTTTTTTTTTTTTTTTTTTTTTCCGGTCTTTTTGAGTCAGGGTTTCACTATGTAGTTCAGGCTGACCTTGAACTCGCTTTGTATCCCAGGCTCCCCTCAGCCTTGCAGTGATTCTCCTGCCTCAGCCTCCCGAATGCTGGGATCACAGGTGTGCACCGCCATCCCTGGCCATAATGCATCTTAATTCTTTTTTCATCTCCTTGCCCCTCCTCTAGCTCGCCCTCTCCCTCTGTCCCATGACGCCTTCCTGTTTTTTGGTACATGTTTGCAGTACATAATGTGTACATTCCTCATCAAGTTTTTTTTTTTTTTTTTAAAGAAAATTTTAGGGCAGCAAATATTTTCTCAAATACTTTCAGGGAAAAAGGAAAACTGAAAAATCTCTCTGTGGTTAGGATGGAAAACTACACCCTTTTGTCAGGGGAAAGGACTACAAAGCACCACAGTGAGATGTGCACATACAGAAAGGGTGACGGTCAGGGCAGCTTGGTAAACAGGGCTGCTACTACAGGCCTCGGACAGCGGGGCGGGTGTCGGGCAGCCTGAAACATCACTCAGTGACTCCTCGCCCTCGCTGGCCAGGGAGGCGGGGAAGCCCGGCAAGCCTCGCTCCACTGTGGAATCAGCTGTGCTAACACACAGCCTGGATTCACAGACCCGTCCAGTACAATCCTCAGGGAGCTTCATGGAGAACACAGGAGAAGGCGGAAACCAGTTCCATGGAACGTACAGATATTGTCTTCCTCAAATACTTTCCTAATCTATTGTCCTTATAAGAATTACAGTATACATGGAGAATAAGCAAGCTAACAAATTCCAAAATAAAGGATTTTAAAAGATCATCTGTTTGCTATAACAGCCTCAGATTAGAGCTTTCTTTGGGATTAAACAAAAAAAAAAGTACATATTGGGCCAGGTGTGGCAGTGCATGCTTGTGAGCTCAACACTCGGGGAGGCTGAGGCAGGAGGACTACAAGTTTGAGTCCTACCTGAACAAATTAATGAGATCCTATCTCAAAATAAAAAGTTAAAACAGGTATGACAGTATAGTGGAGAACACATACTCAGTGGTAGAGAACATACACAGGTACACAGGAATACACACATGTACGCTTTGGTTGCTGATAAATTTTCAAGTATTTGGCAATGATTTGGTATAATTTATCAATATTATCACCTAGTATTAAAATAATTGATTCAAATGAGGGCTAGGATGCTGGGTGTGGTGGCACATAACTATAATTTCAGCACTTGGGAGACTGAGGCAGGAGGATCGCTGTTGGAGGCCAGCCTGGGTTACATAAATGAGTTCAAGGCAGCATGCGCTACATAGTGAGACCCTGTCTAAACAAAACAAAACAAAACAAAACAAAACAAACAACTCACCCAAAACAAATGAACAAACAAACAAAGAAGAACTCCAACAAAGCCAAATGAGGGCTAGGAGGATATGAAAATAACAACAGAATCCTGTGGTCAATCACCAACTGAATCAAAGAATTTCCAAGTTCAGTAAGTTTGAAGTTGCTTATTAAAGATCTCACTAGAAACTGGGAAGACTGAGCTACTTTTTTGACAAAAAATTTTTTAACCTTTTAGTCCCATATAAAGAATGGAGGGTCTGGAATGTCTCACTTGTGTGATAATATCAAGGGCAGAGAGCAGCAATCCACCCCTGCTGTGTTAGAGATCACGATGACACTGACGGAGCTAACCATGCTGTGTACCGGGCAGTATGCTGATTGCTCCACAGGCAGTCATTTACTATTTATAACCACCCAACAATTATCCTCATTTCATAGACGTTATTTAGAAAAGGAGTTTGCAGAGTGGTTAGGAGTAGGCACGCAGGAACCAGGCTGCCTTGGTGTGAAACTCAGCACCCCGTCCCTTCCAGCTCATCTGTAAAATGGGGGTAACTGTGCAATTCATTTTGCAGGGTTCATTGTGAGATTTAGGTACAGGAACAAAAATAAAGTGTCCAGAAGAGAGGCCAGTGCGTCTGAAGTGCTAAGTGTTCGTGCTCAATGCTACTACAGGGAAAAGAATATGGGGTGTGTTTCTTGCCCAAGGCTGTCAGTCTTGGCAGGTGTTTATTTGTATGACAAACTCATCTCTCCATTTTAGAGAGATAAAAACAATGCATGCCAGGTAGTTCCTAGCACAGTGGGGACACCGTGGTAACAAAGAGGTAGGTAGTCCCCTAAAGGAACTCACAGGTTCACAGCCCCTAAGAGACTTGCTCAAAGGCACCAGCTGTAAAAGCGCGGGGATGTGCACCCAAGTCTGAATGCTTGCTTCACTCCGTCCACATGTCACAGCATCAATCGGGGAGAAAAGGAAGCAAGAAGCCAATAGATGAGGAGAGATAAAGGTTCGTGCATAGGTGGGAAACCTGTGTACAGCAAGGAGTCAGTGGCTATCCTAACCCTCTGATACCCAAAGTTTTCAACAGCCTGTGAGTAGTTCTTCCCACAGTAATGTATTTTATCATGCACCAAGTAGAAGGAATGAGAAGAGCTCCACTTAAATTGTTTACAATATGTTCAAGTAAACACTGCAGTGATTTGAAATATGATAGAGTCTGGCATATAGGTGCTCAACATATCATATACATGAAACATCAAACATACAAATTATATGTGTAAATTATACACATATGGACATGTCCATAAGCACACACATTTATTTCTCATTCTGTTCAATAATCCAATGCAAAGTTCTGAAAGTTTTCTTTAAATTTACCTCACATGACTTGAACTATTGATCACGCCTCGGGCATTCAGATAGGTGAAACTGGGAATTGAACTGGTAGCTCTTGGTGGTAGTAGATGGAGCTTCTTCTTATGCAGTAGAGGAGGAGAGAGCCGCCTTCCTTCCTCCACAATCTTGGCCTTCACCACTAATAATAGTGCCTCCCCATGATCTTGACTCCTGACTTCCAACCTTAAACTGAAACTGTTCCGGATGTAATTACTGATTGACTAGTTTTGTGGTTTTGTTCTTTTATACATCCTATGGGTAGGTGATCATATTACTGTTGCTGAATAAAATCTCCAAATCACAAAGAGTAAGATTTGAGGATCCTTTTCAGAAATAAAGCTACATTCAAAGAGGTTTTTGCTCATATTGTAAAAGCTCAAAACAAAAGAAAACAGTTTAAGTTTCGAAATATGCCACCAATAAGAAATCTTTGAGAAAGTAGCAAATACACTGAGTTGAGGAATCTTTGTGTAAGGCTAAAGTGTAATTTCAAGAGAACCTATAGACTGTGGCATCTTTAGTGTTACACCAGCAAAACAATGCATATTTATTAAAACATTACAACCCTCTCCTTTCCCTCTCCCTCTCCCTCTCCCTCTCTCTCACGGTATACTAGGGATTTAACCCAAGCCCTTCGTACTGCGCTACATCCTTAACCCTTTTAAATTTTTTTTGTTTTACTTTGAGACAAGATCTTGCTAAGACTCTAAGTTGTCTAGGCTGGGCTCCAAATTCTTCTGCCTTAGTCTCCCACTAAGGTATGAGCTGCCATGCCTAGCTAACACATGCAATCTTCACTGAGAAAGTTAATGTGATTATTTTGACCAGAACTAACAGGCTTAGAACCTTTGAGATAATGTACAATGGGTCAAACAGGCTGAGTTTTCAAATGCTCCATTTTTATACGTAGTTAACAGGTGACAGTATGAGAGCATCCAAAGTATTTATGCCACAATAGTATCTGGAAGTTACATTGTTACTAAAAGCTCATCCATGCCACAATTTAGCTATTAGGAAACAGCACAGAATCTCTGGCAGGCGAGCCATCAAACTTGTCTGGTCAACCCCAGCTGCTGGTACTGTCAGCTCTTATTCTCCTCTGCCTTCTCTAAGGGAAGATTTGCCCTGAGGGTGGCTTCTCCTTCCAATTCTTCACTTTCTGTCCTTGTTTTCTCAAAGAAGTGGATTCTTTCTTATTGTATCTCCCCCGAGAGTCAAACTACAACAGTCCTTCTTTATGTACAAAGGACAAATCCCAAGACTGCCAGTGGGATGCCTGAAACCATGGATGGCACTGAATCCTCCTTATACTATGTTTTTCCTGTACATATGTATATGTATCTGTGATAAACTCTACTTGATAAATAGGCACAGTAAGAGATTAACAAAAACTAAAAATAAAATAGAATAATTACAAAGACATATTAAAATTAAAGTTATATGAATGTGGTCATTTCAGAATTTCTTACTGTGCTGTATTCACTCATTTTCTTATGACAATATGAGAGATACAAGGCCTATAATGAAATGAAGGGAGGCAGGCATTATGATGCAGCAGTAACTTCTATGTAAGGGTTACCGGAATACTGCACTGCATCATGTTGACAGTTGATCGGATAACTGAGACAATTACTAAGTGACTAAGGGGCAGGTAGCATATACAGCATGGATACAGCCCAGGTGAAGGAACGAATGGAATCCTGTGTGGAATAGGACCAAAAAGCTCAAGATTTTTGATACTTTTCAGAATGGCACAAGATATATATATATATATATATATATATATATATTTTTTTTTTTTTTTTTGTCCTGGAGATCAAACTTAAGACCTTGCACTTGCCATGCAGGTGCTTGTGCTGCTGAGCTAAAGCCCCAGCCCTGGCACAAGTTTTAAAACTTATGAATTACTTATTTCTAGACTTCTCAACTTAATAGCTTCAGACAGTGAGTAACTGAAACTGCAGAAAGCAAAACCTCAGATAAGGGGGCCTCCTATTAATATGATTAGCAATTTAGGGCACTTCTTGTGATTTACCTTGATATCAAAACTAAGCACTTTATTCCCACTGATACGACTAGTTACAAAGCACAAAAGGTACATGCTGCATCATCGGCAAACAACCAGATTATCTACAGCTCTCAACATAGAGAGAAGTAATAGAAGTGATCCTACCTGAGAATCCAGAACACCTTCAGCTTCTGTTACAGGTACATGTTTGTCATTGTCTTCATCATTTTGTTCAAGGGCTTAAAAAAAAAAGAATATGAAATGCAGCATCATAAGAAAAATGTTTCAGACAGTTTTCTTTCAATTGGCAATTTGGCAGAAAAAAAAGTCAGATTCATAAAATGTAAAAGACAGCATTATTTTTCAATATTTGAATGAAAAGTTAAAACTTTTCATAGCACTAGGTATTTTTCATGGACATTATTTTATCCAATAAATTGATGACAGTGGAAAATTTTAATCTCACTTTTCTTCTTCAGCTATATCCTCCCTGACACCATTGTGCAGTATTGTAGGTTAACAAGGGAAACCTGGTGGTTATAGATGGCCTTCTATTCCCTCCAATTGAGGAAGTACTTTTTAGAAGTGTGGCTTGCTGGCTGGCAGTGTTAAATGTCATATAATAATGGAAGCACAGTATTTTATATTTCAGTTGTTTGCTGCACTGTTACCACGAAAATATCCAAACTATGGAATCTTGAATCCACCTCTCCCTTCCCTAGCATCTCCCTATCCAAATTCTTACACCTTTTTCTCACTGCTGCAATAACCTCTGCACAAACCACTTGACTCAGGCCTCTGCCCTATCTAATCCAGCCTGGGCACAACTGCTAAAACAATTAATTTCAAAAAGTATGAAAACGAGTGTCAGGCTTTGGCATATGCTCTGCTTATCTTAATAACTCTGAATTTCTGCTCATCATTGAAGGACTCTCTGGCTTCTGGAATCTCCATCTTCACACTGACATGACTACAAAATTTGAAACAACTGATTCTGGCATGGTGACTGGATGGTTTTTCTCTCTATATAACTTGCTCTTTCATTTCAACAATATTTATTTAGAATCTACAGTATTACGTGCCTTACACTGAAGTTATTTATGTCAGAAAGTTGGGTAAGCACCACAAAGTACACATGTTATCTGGGGAAAGAATCAATAACAACTACTATTACAACTAATAATTTCTAAAAAAATAAAATGAAATGTCACCACCATTAAGAACCTTAAAAGATTAAATAGGGAAATGGCAGGCGACCAACTTGGGAAAGTCATTGTAGAGACGGCTGTGTTGGTGTTTCTCTAAAGAAGAAGTATTTGGGCTCAGACCTAAAGGCAGAGATGGAGCTGCCAATGGCAGGAGACAGGGACACGTGACAAGCCAGGTATAAACCACAATCAATTCAGGGAAATCACAAAATAATTTTAAATTAGTAACTGGATGATCTGATGTATCTGTGCTAAATCTCTTTCTTGCTTTTTTTGTGAAGAGCAGACTGGGGAGAAGCAAGTGGAAGCAGGGAGACCAGTCAGGGGAATACTGATTCTGCCTTACCTAGAGATGACAGTGTGCAGAGCCAAGAGGTGGCAAAGAGCAGAAGCAAGAAGGGGACGTGGGCTGTATTTGGTGGTTCGGAGGTGAGGTCACTGCAGATTGAACTCAGAGCTTTCACACTTTAAAACATTTTTGAGACAAGGTCTCACTAAATTGCTAAACTGCCCAGGCTGGCCTCAAACTTGTAACCACCCTTCCTCAGTCTCCCAGAGTACTGGGATTATGGGCATGCACCATCACGTTTGGCTTGAACTGTGTATGTCTTAGACAAAATGCATGCGACTTGCAAATGAACTGAATACAGGGTGACAGGGAAAGGAAAATGAGGGAGAAGCAGCAATCAATGATGACTCTGAAGCAGAATAAGTTATTCCTTGTCTCCATCTTATGGTTTATATGTAGATGCTCCCCTAAAAACCTCATGCACGCGTAGGTGAGGCTTTGGGGAGGTGAATGGATCATGAGTTTGTGATACACAGTGATTAGTCTACTGATGAGCCTACAGCTAAATGTGACATGGAAAGGTGAAGTCTGGTTGGAGTAGGTGGGCCGCTGGGGACATGGGTTGAAGTGTCTGTCTCTCTCTCCTCCTTCCTTGATCCCTCTTTCTGCTTCCGCTTGCCATGCAATGAGCAATTCTCCTCTGGCAGGCCCGTCTGCCTGCTGCCCTACCATGGAACCAGCTGACCACGGACTGAAACTTCTACAAAATGTGAGCTAAATAAACCTTTCATTCTTTAAGTTATGGGTCTCAAGTAATGTGTCCCAGCAATAAATAAAGTGGCTAAGACGTTCTAGCATTTATCTTTTTTGTTCTCTTCACCAAAAGCAAGCCCTTGCGTACCCACCTGGCTAATGGTTACTTCACCAGCTGTTCTCATGGATTCAGTTTGCATTGTTTTGTGTCCTTTTAAATATTATGCTCTCTGTTGTGTATTTTTTAGAATATCATTCCATGTGCCCTTTGCTTTTGTATAGCTTTTATGCCTGCTGTGCAGCACTTACCATGGAGGCCACCTACAGTGCTATGCACACAGTACAACTGCAAATGCCAAGTGGGACAAACAATTCATCCTCAAGTGACCAGAATGGCACCACTTGACTACACCCACTTAAATAATAAGCTGCTTCTTTTGTAACAATTTATGAAAAGAGGGAGAAAATTTTTCTGTTAAACTCCCCAGATAAGTAGGATAACTCCTACTGACTGAACATCTACAGGCAAGGTAAGAACAGTAGAAGTGGGCAGAAGCTTTTCTTGTTTTCAACAAGAAGTCCTATTCAGGCTTGTTCAAAGGGGGTCCCCTGTGGTCACAGCTGCCCTTAGGAGGAAACTTAAGAATAAAGAAAAACACTTATGTTTTCTCGAAAAACTAGAGGCAAGGATATAAAGCAAAAAATTAAATCTAGAATAACATCCCAGACTCCACTTAAAAATGCAGTAGGCTACAGAAACAAGGAATTACACTGAACCAATAGAAATAATACAAGAAGTCCCACCCGGGAGGGTAAGCTATTAATACAGCAATGTGGATCACTTCACATGAAGACTAAGCAGACTTCAGCATTTAATTTGTACTTTGAGTTTCTGCTGTTTAAAATTTTAATGTCAATGAAGAATGAAAACTTAAATTTTGGAATATTATAGCCTACTAAATTCATGCTTTTATTTTGAAACAAGAATGTTCTGGGTTTGTAACGGTGACGCTTAACTGTTAATTTGCCTGGCTTGGGAGCTGCTTAGGGCAGCGGTGATGAACTCATGGCACGTGTGTTATTTGTTTTTCTTTTAAGACAAAAGATGTTAATGTATGAGTTATTTTTTCTAAACCAAAACCTCAATAACCAGGTTTAATTGCAGTGTTGGCACTTTGTGATAAATATGTGGGCTCTGGGTTGCAGTTTGCGCTCTCAACTCTAGTTTGCTATCAGTGACCCAGGGAACTAGGAAAGCACACTTCTAGGTGTGCTGGGTGGGTCACGGAGGAGTGACCTTGGATACTACATAGGGTTCCTGGTCCCTTCCTCTCTGGTGTGGTTTCCCTACTCTTCCTCTGCTTCTCAGCTGCCACGAATTAAGCAGTTTTTCCCCACCATACTTTTGTGACATGATGTTCCTGTCCTGGAGCCAGCCTACCACTGTGAGCCAATTAAACCTCTTGTTTATGTTGTGGTTTTGGGTTTCATGTTCCAACAACGGGAAAGCTCACTAACACAGGGATATTGGCATTTCTTTTCCTTTCCTTACTTAACTAGGACAAAGAACATTCAGGACAATAAATAATCATTTAAGGACTGAGAGGTAATACTACCTTTTGAGACATACTCAATTTTTAATATACAGAAATAGAATTAAAGGAGGAATAAATGAGCATACAAAATGGTTTTTCTAGCTTATCCATGTCAGCAATGCTTCATTCATTCATTCATTCATTCGTTTTGCAGTGCTGGGGATTGAACCTAGGACCTCACACCTACTAGGCAAGAGCTCTACCACTGAACTACACCACTAGCCTAGATATGCTACTGTCACATCTTTGACGACTTCAAAATATTTGGTCTGGAATTACACTTCACAGAGCGAGAATTAGAAACACAGGTTAAGAGACTTGGCAAGGTACCCCACTGCCTCTCCCAAACTGCACAGTACAGACTCTCAGTCTTCTGACCTCAACACCCTGATGACAAGGAAAAGAGATGTCCTCTTCCAACACACAAATAATATTATTTTCTTGGAAATATTGAAAAAATCATAACTCCAAGGGTACATTCTACTAGTGGTTCACATAAGGCACTTGAAAACAAAGACTTACTTCTCCTGGACTTCCAAGGATTTATGATGACCTCATGAAGTCACATGTATGAAATACATAGTTGGAGTCATTTAAAAAGGAACAGACTTCCGACCTTTAATACATAGATTAATGTCAAGGAATAAATTAGAAGACATTTTCTCTCTTCATGCTTCCTCATAGTGAGGGTTATGTTGTAAGACGAGGAGGGAGCAGTGGTCTAGATTTGTGAGTTTAATTTTTCTTTTATCTGATCAAGTAAGGGTAGGATAGGGGAATTTTCCTATACAAATATTGACTCTGGGACAGTTCCCTCCAGCAGAACACGTACACAAGAATGGCAGCTTCTGGGACCACAGAGGCTAGGAACCTCTCTGCCAACACAAACCATTCCCTTATCTCTCCACTCACAGGATTTAAAAGCAAGAATCGCCCTTTGAAAATAACTTACCATAACAAAAACACAAGTATATGATCTGGATCTCTGAATAGTGAACATAAGAGCCCACATGAGAACCAAGAATATATATGGATTAATCAACACCAATTCACAGAACAGCATCAAGTTTAAACGTATCTATAAATTAGCTAAGAGAGATTCAATAAGAGCTACAGATGACAACCTCCTTAGGGCTTCACCTGATGTCACCTTCTTGTTGCCTTGGAACAAGAAAGTTCTCTCTTGTTTTCTCTTTTCCCACTTAGTAGGAAGAGTGCTAAAAACCTCTCCTAGTAACTCTATTAATAATATTACTTTTAAAAGGGAACTGATGTTCTTTTAAAGTGATGCCTATTTAATTTCTGCTGGTCAATTTTGTATAGATAAGAGGGACAATAACAGAAAACATCAAACATACAATGAGTATAATGCACAACAGTTGGGATCATTCTTTAAAAATCAACCTTTTAGCCAATTGTGATGATGCATGCCTATAATTCCAACACTCAGGCAGCAGAGGCAGGAGGATCACTATGAGTTTAAGGCCAGCCTGAACTGCATAGTGAAACCCTGTCTCGAAAAGAGCCCCCCATCAACATTTTTAAAGAGAAAGCTTACAAACCAATGAAAAATTTTACTATACACAGAAATTTAGTGTTTCAAGTCTCTATGGTGAGAAATCAGAAAGTATAATTAAGAAAAATAATTTTTTGGATACTTGGCCAGGAGCTTAACTTTTGGCAATAATATATAATCTTCTTATCTGCGCAACACTTTTTCAGTACTAGGGATTAAACCCAGGGTTTCTGCACTGAACTACTGCATATCTCCCAGTGTTTGAGAAAAATATTATTATTTTTGAAACAGGGTCTCGCATCACTAAGTAGCCCAGGCTGAACTTGAACTTGTGATCCTCCTGTCTCGGCCTTCCAGAGTGCTGAGATTAAGGGCATGCACCACTGTGCTGGGCTTGAGATATTCCTTTTATAAAGGGTCACCTGACATGTAACCTGAAGAGTTGGGTAAAATCATCCCCATTTCACAGATGAGTAAATGGAGATTAGGCAGGTGAAGCACCCTATCCTCCTCTTCAGGTAGGAGTGTATATAGTGTTCAGGGCAACACTTCTCTCCCTCAGTTGAGGAGGAAGCTGAATAACGATGGTCAAACTGCGTATCATCAAATCCTCACACCAATCTTGGCTAGGATTTCATTTCTTGTTAATGAAATAGAATAGAATTTAAAGGAAAGAATAGAAAAAAATTAACATTAAAATGGATCACAACTAGCATTGTTCACAAATGTGAATGAGATGTGCACCAGCTCGGGCTCTTTAATGTGTTCTGTGGGTTTTGGACATAAAAATGTTAGGAAAACACAGCATGTTTCCAGGCCACAGGAGGCAGAACACAGCCCCTCTTTATGTAAATAATCAGCTGGGTTTTTTTTGTGCCATCCTGGAGAGGGAGAGGGGTCATAATATTTATTTTAGGAGGCTGCTCTACAGCATGCCCTGCGTGTTCGGCAAGGCGCACATTCTCTGTGAGATGGCAGGGGAACAGCGTGTGGGGAAACGGCTTGGGGAGGACTCACTTCCGTTACCCACAAACAATCGCATGTGTTGCCACATGCTCAGTTCTCCATTAGACTCTATCCAGAGCCACAAGACTCCAGGAATTCTACCAATCAGCGACCACAGTGTCGCTGTCACCAGAGGTTCTCTCGGCCCCAACTTATTCCCCCTGAGCTGAGACTAGTGGTCTAAAACGCTCCCTTCTGTATCTTATCATCTTCAAACCCCCTAAAAATGCAAATTTTCCTTGGGCTCTTTTTTTCTCTCTTTGCCTCTTTCCTTGGTAATCTTATCAGTTCCTACAGTTTCAGCTTTCACAGTCAGGTGGGTTATCTCCAAATCTGTGTTCAGATCCCAGCCCTCTTTCCTGAGCCCACATTGCCCATCACACTTGAAATATCTTCATTTCACACACTGTGACGCATCAGCTATGTGCAGGCTGCTGTGGTGGGTGTTGGTTGGCAGAGCCTCTGTCCTTGGATAGGAGTAACATGTTTCACAGGGAGTGAGGACCCCAAAATCGGGATCACATTCATCGCCTTTGACCCATTCCACAGCCTTTCTCCTCCTGGGTTCTCTACCATACGTTAGATCATTACCAAGCACCAAAGCTGGAAATTTAGGCATCTTCAGGCTGTCCTTCTGCTCAACCCTCCTATCAATCTTGTTAAAATCTTGTCACTTCTGCCTTTAGAGAGTCTCTGCCCTTCTGTCACTGTCACAGCTCATGGGCTCATTAACCCCCAGACAGGTTACTGTCACAGCCTCTCTCTCCCTCAATCCATTCTCTGTGCAGCTGCCTGAGCTGCATTTCCAGATTGTGAGTATCATTGTGCCGCCCCCACATCCTGCTTATGCCCACTGAGAGAACCCGAGACTGATGCCAACCAGGTTCCACAGCCCCATGCCCCAGGTCCCTGATGCTCTGGGGCTTACCCCAGGAATTTGTGGGTGTGACAGCTTCAATACCTGTGTTTTGCTTTCTTTGACACTGGCCAAAGTGCAGGTTGAAGCCCTCAGACTAGCCTTGAAGGTGGAAGGCAGGCCACCAGTCACAGAATCTCTCGCTAGGCACCCCTTCTATTTTCTTATTCCTGGCCAATGACATCCTTGTCCCGCTTTCACCATGGGACACTGTTCTTGTCCACTGGATTTCCCAGTTCTGACAGTAATCATTAGAAGTAAGATCCAAGTAGAATAAAATGCCAGATTCAGTTTGGGTGGATAGGGTTAAGATGATGAAGGAGGCTTCAAGGAAAGCACAGATCCTGACAAATAGGAAAGGTAGGGAGAAGAGGAAGGGCAGTCAAGGTGGCAAACTGACATAAAAAGAGGAAGGCTTGGGAACAGTGATAGTTCAGTGTTGGTCAATACCAGAAACAAAGGTGGAGAAGACAGTTGGGCTTTGCTAGAGTCTGGATCTGGAATGTCATCCAAAGCAGTGTGTGGCTTGGTTCCTAGCTTGGCACTACTAGGTGGTGCAGGCCCTTTAACAGATGAGACACCCAAAGCAAGGTATTTAGAGCATAAGGCAGCCCCTTGAAGGGGACTGTGGGACCCTGGCCCCTTTCTTGTGCTTTCACTTCCTAGTAATGGAGTGATCAGGTTCACTCCTCAGTGTGCCTCCCATGATGTGTGCTGCCTCACTACAGGCCCAAAGCAGTTGGGACCAAAACCTCCAGAACTGTGAGCCACAATAAACCTTTTTTTTTCCTTAGGTCAACTAACTCAGATATTTGTTACAGTGACAGAAAGCTGACTAACACAGGCATGGGTACTGAGCTGAAGAGCTTGAAGACCATTAGCAGTGCACGAGGTGACATGTGCAAGGGAAAACACCACCATCATTACAATGAATTTGTACTGCTCTGGGACACCCACTGTCTCGGCACATGATACATTCTCCATAAGGATCATCCCATTCACCCTTCTGCACATCCCTCTTGTCAAGGTACTGGTAAGACTGAACTGAGGTGTGTGGCCACTGGGGTAACTTAATAATGTGATACCTCTCTATGTGAACATGGTTAAATATCTGTTCCACATATTTAGCTATGCTAGTGAGAAAGTGAATTTCTATTATTAAAAGATAAGTACCATTTTGAGAATTCAGCAATTTACCTTTCTTTAATCCCCTCACTTGATTATTTTTCTGACTCTTTAAAAACTGCCTATTTTTAAAGTTTTAAATTGACAAAATACAGTTATAAATATTTTCTGATACCTTGAATATTTAATTTTCCTGACTCATAATTTTTCTGACAAACTTACTAAGGAAAGAGGTAAATCATTTGTATGGATAAAAGCATGTTGTTTAGGCCAATCAATACCACTTATATGATTTGGTTTCAGAATTATCACTACTTAAAAACTAGCAAGTCCATGGGTTGGTAGGCCTTGAGATGTGCTTATGTTCACTTAGGAAGCATTCCTTGGTGATACACATACACCACAATGGGCACTTACACATTTCCAGTAGATGAGACAAACCTCCTTGGTCAAAGCAGGATCCACTTACACTGTGACAGTTATAATTCTTCATACAGAAATGTGAGTTAAGTAAGATTATATATATGTTCTCCCAGTGGGTTTCAGGGCGGGTATAGACGAGGTCCTCTCCTTACCTGATTCTAAGAGCTATTAACATTATCATTTTACAGAAGAAAACACTGAACCTGAAAGAAGATAACTGACTTGTCTAGAATTATACAAGTCAGTGGTGAAGACAGTTAGGTACCAAAGTCTGACACTTTCTCTGTACCAATATGCTATAAAGTTTAAATTGTCTAAAATTAACTGAACAGGAGCAATGCTGAAAACAGAAAGCAGGAGGTTTACTGCCAGCAATCTAAGCAAGAACCAACTTGAATTTCTGACTAGGACTGCAGTCTGATAATTAGAGCAGTAATGACTTATTCATTTTTAAGTGCTTTTACCCACTCCCTCCTCTCAGTCTTCCTAAATCATGGATTTCTATAATGTGGATAATAAATGTTGCTGCATGAAAGAAACGTATTGCTTTTACTAAAATTTGGGAGTAGGTGTGCTGGAAACGTACCACACTCAGACAACACAGTAACAATGAAGAGATTATGGTCAGATGAGCCAAAAAGCTCTTCACACTCCACACACTTAATGAAGGAGCTCCGGCGCTGTGAGAGGGGGGTGCCCACACTGTCTCCCTCTCTGCGTGATTTATCCCTGCCCTAAGGCACAGAGGATTCCATTTCAATTCTTATGTCTTTGTCTCACTGCCAAGTACCTCCAAACTTCCTTCGCTGCCATGTCTTAATAGATTTTCAGTGTTTTCCTTTGAGTAAGATTCGATACAAGCTCAGTTAATGGAAAGGTTATTCAACAGAGAAAAACGATAATGTCACTAGAGCAGAAGGTATCCCATTCTAGGCCTTTTGAGCATAAATATTCACCCTACTAGCCAGAATTATAAGGAGGTAATCACTATTTCATTTCAGTAGCTTGATTCTATTCCTATGCTTAACCAGAAATGGGCCAGAAAAAATGTTTTATTTTAATACAAATATGGTTCTTACATTATCCAACTAAAATAAAATCTTAATGAACAAAAATCAAGTTATACTTACCCACAGTTTTCTGGGGAGGTATAATGCTTTAGGTTTTTGTTTTCAAGGCTATATTCTGGTGATGGGACAGATTTAGGCCAATCTGCTATAATCACACGGTAAAAGTTTTGAGGTGCACTGATTCTCAGACATTGCAAAGTGTTCATTCATTTGAAAAGCTCCCAGTGCCCTCCACTACTTTACACAATTTCTTTCAGGAATCAAATTTTGAAAGAGTTATCTCAGCTAGTAAAAAAATTACTTTTGAGCCCAACTGTGCCAGCACAAAGCTATGTACTTCATGCCCTGTCATTTAACCCCTCCAACAAGCCCTAGAGGAAGTGCCATTAGCTCCATTTCACAGAGTAAGAAAATGAGCCGGTGGAAGGCACTGACTCACAGCAAGTGGCTGAAGTAGGACCAAATCTGTCTTTTGATTTGCTTTTCATAGCTACACAATTCAAAATTGTAAGCCAGAAAACAACCAGCTCATATCTGCGTGGGACACTATTAAGTAAGGCTTTATAGCACACAACCTACACTTTGAAAACCATATTTATTACAACTATTTTGCCACTCTTGCCATGCTCTTCAGTTTTTGTTTTTAAATTGTCAGTAATTCCACTGCTAAATCTTCCCCTGCCTGTGTTAGTCAGCTTTCTGTCACTGTAACAAATACCTGAGAAATGTTCCCTTGCTTTGCACATCAAAAGCCAACTCTGAGTCAGCATGGTGGCACACATTTGTAATCCCAGCACTCTAGAGGCTGAGACAAGAGGATTGCATGAGTTTGAGGCCAGCATGGGCTACATGAATTGAAGGCCAGCCTGCACTACATATTGAGACCCTGTCTCAAAATAAGCAAAACAAAAGTCAACTCTGCAAGCCCAGAATTCAGACTCTTCTCTCCTGTAATGAACAGGCCATGAGCTTATTTGGCCTAGGAGGGGGTTAGAAAATAAAAGGCTAGAAGAGCTCAGGGCTGTTTCTATGCTGCTTCCAATAAATTGTCAGGACAAGAAACATAAAAGAGGTGGCAAAGATGAAAAGTAAGAACTGCGGCTACATTTTCCTTGGCTGGGCTTGGGCCTGAGAGGCGAGGCCAGGTAGATGGTTGAGGGAGCACTGAGGATATGATGATGGTTTGCACACAGAATCAGGCTTGGCACACAGTAGAGACTGCCTCAAAGTCTGCTTCCAGAGCAGACTCAAAGTAAATCAGCAGTGAGCACAGTAAGGGGCAGAAGGGTGCAATTTATTTTCTCCCCACCTTAGTCTTCTGTATGGCTTGTATACAGATGATCCCCCAAAGCCTCATGCACTGTCCTAGCAATCTGTAGTCCCCATCTGGACCAGGTAGGAAAGGCACCAAGGCAATGCCTCCTACTTCTCCACTGTCAGTCAATAAGAAGGGTTCTCAGTCAGGGATTTCCGACCATCTCCATTTTCCTTTAATCCTCCATCCACCTCACAACAGGGTAAGGAAGTTTGGACTTACAACAGAGGCATGCTATTTACCACCTGCTGCTCAGACTTTCAACCCCTTTTTTGTACCTCTTGTTTTGGCTCAATATCCAAAATACTGCGGTTTGCTGTTTTGATACAGAGGGAGTGATTTGGAGTATGGTCTTATGAGACCTGTTGAGCCCATATGATACAGGCAGAACTGCTGTGGCACACAGCCAGAAAAATTAATCTGAGCTCTTTTGATTAGGCTGACTTCTAAGGACTATTTGGTTCCAACAGTTCCTCATGAATCATAAAACTGAGTCACTTGGAGGTATATTCTCAGATATAAACAAACTTTTTAGAAATGATGTTGCCTTTGAAACTTCTTAATATGCAGAAATGTCTCACAGCATATGGTCACACATATTTTCTCAAGGGTTATATACACACTTCCAAACCACAGGAAACAATTAATTAACACTGTTATTCTTGTCTCTGTGATTGCTTCATGTGTTTAATTTTTGTCTTACACTTCTGGCTAATAAGCTTCTTTACTACATGCTTTACATGCCTTTCTTTCTACCCTCCAAGGTATTTACTGCAGAAGTGGACAGAGCAGGGGCTCTGTTAGTGCCAGTGCCCCTGTCAAGGACATTCGGCATTTCCAGTGATTTTTTAGAGTTAAGCACTGGTTCCTTGCAATGACATGCAGAAGCTTCTTCATTAATGAGCCAAAACTGCACATTAAAAACACAACTTCCAGGAATATCAGCCGTGATTAGGGTTACCTTGAAGAATTCTTGGAAGCTGTTAAGATGTCAGAAAAGCGTATGTGAGAAAATATAGGAATAGATATTTTATTGATTTGTTAAAGATCATACCTGTACCGCATCTGTTTTGCAATTATGATTACTGATGAGCACCTTCCATATCATTGCTATGTCATAAAATATCTTGGACTTTCTGAATAATTTTCATTCCTGCCTTGTCTGACATGTGAGGGATCAATATTGCCTGAACCCAGCTAATGTGATGATGTGTTGGTGGCTGCTGTATTTTATTTTAAAGGTTACTGGGGAGTATGTGTTCTTAAGAAAAACAATCGTTTTTAGTGAACTAATATAATACCTAATAGATAGTCCTCATTTAAGTATCTAGCTGTTTAATGACTATTCGGGTTTAAGGCCCATCTCTTTTTTTTTGTATAGTTCTGTATATTCTGTTGATAGAGTCTCAATGTCTTATTTTTGTACAGTATACTTTGTTTATACTGTAATTTTTGCTGAAATTACTGTACAGTACTATAGTTTTATGTTCATTATATATTACAGTACTGCACGTAAGAGTTACGTGAATAAAAGCAGTCAGTAAGTTGGGAGTTTCCTTTCACCATCTCTTTATTTTGAATACTGTAATTTACATACTATACACAAATGCTCGTTCAGTGACCAATTCACTTAAAGAGGTAATGACTGGTAAACAAGGAGGGTCTGCATAAGGCTCCCTTGGATGGAGGGGAAGAGCCTGCATTCAGCTCTGCCTCCAGAACTAGGACACAGAAATGAGCCACTCGAACACATTAAGACAAAACTAAAACTCAAAGGGAAGAAAATGAGCACCCATGCAGTTAGGAGGGTGAAGAGTATCTGTCACATTTTACTCCCTCCAGTAGTTAGAATGGAGAAAAATGACATAGAACTACCATTTCATAAGGCTACAAAAATAACCTCAATCTGAAATGCCTCATGGGCCTTCTGCCAGAAACAATAACATGAGGAGGTATTAATCTTAATATGTCTTAAAGCAAATGTTTCATTTTTACTGAATGTCTGCATTCTCAAAAAATGGAAGTTAACCACCTGGCAAAAATGAACCACACAGCAGCATGGTGGCACGAGCCTATAATTTCAGTTACTTGAGAGGATGAAACAGGAGGGTCACAAGTTTGAGGTCAGATGGCAGCTCAGTGAGACCATGTCTCAAAATTAAAAAGCGTTGAGGTTGCAGTTCAGTAGTATTTAGAGCCTCCCCAATTTCAAACCCAAGTACCACAATCCCTTCCTAAAAGCACCAAAACTTGCTAGCCCCGCCAAAAAAAAAAAAAAAAAAAAAAAAAAAAAAAAAAAAAAAAAAAAGCAGGTATTTAGTTCTACTGATGTAGGATCTGCTGTGGAATTGGTTCAGGGCTTTCCACTGGAGTTAGGCTCAAATTCACTTTCTCTTATACCAGCCAAATCAGCTCCAAAAAATAACTTGCCGACATGATTCTTATGGAAACTTCAGTCAGAATATTTTTTATTCCTGATTCTGCCCATCAAATAAAGCTTGGAAATACTACTCTTTGTTTATAAAGCTTTTATTGCCAATGTGATGAAATCCTCATAATTTTGTTAACATTTGCATGAGAAAGTATCCACTCAGGTAGAGAAACACTGAAAAGTCAGGCAATTCTTCAATAAATAAGCTTGCGGCAGAAATATAAAGTGGGTATTGCTAATTCTCTCTACCACGCTTGGTTCACTAGACCAATGCCATTTATAAAATACCAGTCCACTTCCTAAGTCTGCAGATCATACAGACTTTGATACATGTTTGTCAAAGTTTGGCATCTAAACTGCCTAGGTTGACTAAGAGCTGGTTAAAGTTCAGATACTGGGTCTTCTACCAGCACTTAAATGAAAACCCAAGAGATTGGGCCTCGGAATTAGCACTATTAATGGGAGCTGCAGATAACTGCTATGCAAATTAAAACTGAGAACCACTGCTTTGGAAAAACAAAATCTTACTTAGTCAGAAAGGAACTTTGATGCAACTGTTCAGAAAAAGACCTCCCATATTTTATAATCTGTTTCCACATCTCTAAACAAAAACACTTAATGTCAAAAGGTATCTAAAATTGTATAATAAATGCCTTCATTGGCTCTAGAGTGAAAATATCACCAATCTCATCCCCCAAACACATATTAATCACCGTATGACAGTACTGAATACAGTATTACATAATCTTTCAGAAAAAATGCCAACAGCTAAAACCAGTTTGTTTATCCAATTAAAAACATTTGATTTATAAATTCTCAAAATGTTAAGTATTTATATGTTATATAAGTGTTGTGTATGTGTTTACCTAGAACAGATCCATTTGCTTGGCTATTTATACAATTTGACTGTTAATGTGATGAATGATGGACAATAGATGGATCACATGGCCAGGACAAAGATTTCCCTTGATAGCTCTTACTCATCAATGCAAACGATAGCAATAAATGTCCCCTGGTAGGGGTTCTCTATAGATTCTCACAGAGAAAAAGTCAATGAAATGAAAGAGTTTGGAATGGAAATTGAAGTATCTGCAACTATTGCTCCTCTATTCTTAAGAAATAAATAACAGCGTACAATTGAGAAATGTGAACTCCTTGTTCCTGGTGCTCTGGAACTTGGTGCTTAGGACATGACCTTCAAGTCTATTATGATAGTTTCATCATCAACTAAACTCACACCTCTTTTTTCTATTAAAAAAAAAAAGGAAACAGAGGCTGAGGGTGATTTACCACGGGTAACAGAGCTACTGTAGTCAAATTTCTAACTACATCCCCAGAATGGCTAGATATTGATAGGTCACTGTTTACTAAACTACAGAATTTCATAACGTCCTAAAAACAGTATAAGATGAGGATTTTTCTTAATGAATATTTTAGTACATCAGAGAGATGATTTTCATCATTAATAGTTTTTTAAAATTATGTGATCATCTTTAATACTTCCTTAAATGTTTTCATATTTAATATTTTAAAGCAAGTACAGATTACTTTGTATCTCAGGGACACACAGAGAAATGATCATAGAATTATAAATTCTAAAAGTAAATTATGGACAATCTCCCTTCCCACCATGTAAATGTTTATTTAGATGCACAGAATGGGTGAGACACAGCGTGGTAAGTGGATGCGCACACTGTTGAGGGCACCTGGTAACTAGCATAATGGCCTCTCGGGCTCTGCCTCCCACCTGGGTGGCATATATCATGTATTCAGCAGCTCCCACTCCCCAGAGCACCGGGAACAAAGGAGCTGGCAACCTTTGGGGGAGTGGCTGCCCAGTTGACAGTATATTAAAGACACCCATTAGTTGCCTCAATCAGCTAATTAGCTCAACAAATGCAAAACCTAAATCATTAAATAAAGTGGCCTTGATTGTGTTGCTGGCATCTGAGAAGCTGTCACTAACCCAGCAAGTGGGGGAACAGAGTAGTCCCACAGAAAACAAAAAGCTGTCCACACTGGGGAACTGGTAAGGGATTGGACTTAATTTTTATGGAAGTTGAGCCCTACTGGGAAGTTTCACTGGGAAGGAAAAAAAAAAAAAAAAAAAAAAAAACACAGGGAGATCTCTGTGTTTATGCTTTGAAATTTATATCAATTTAAATATAAATTGCTCTCTCTTTTTGTCATTATGAGAAAGAAATAAACTGTGGGTTTCAGGTCTCTGGTGTACAAATGGTCATTAACTTTCATTTGACCTTGGAAGTAAACTACCATCAAATTGAGGCACAGGGCACTATCATTATACACATCTAGTTGCCTTATAGAAAACATGCTCCCGAGAGCTGGAATGCTAGAAGCCATTTTTTAGCTTTTCGCTAGAAAACCTGATTCTCCCTTTAATGCTTCTTACCCACCTTACACTCACCTCTCTACTCTCAACCTCAGCAAACTGTCTTTCAAGGTTTGCCTATGTGTATGAAACATGAAATAACAAGTAGGAATCTGAATAGCACAAACTCATTGTCCTGGGCCACACAAGGCCAGAAGAACCTGCTCTGTATGCCATCACCTTATAGGGACAGGGACCATCAGCATCCAGTTCTCTTTTCCCAGCATCTAATTCTCTATAATAAAAACAAGATCCTATTTAAGATGCTTTAATTACCTTTATCAACTGAGCATTATAAATAATGCTCACTAAATGATAAATAATAGTAAATGCTTGTTGAATAACCTTAAGTGCCCAGTAGTACATTTTTAAAAAACAAAGCTTCAAAAACCTGGCATTCTGGAGTACACTCTGCGGGGTTTTAATTATTCACCTCCTTGGCAAATCAGTTTCATTTTGTATCTTAATGGACTTGACCCTACTGAAGGATGGAAAGAAAGTCATCTTGCCTTGCTTTCTAATTTACTTAATTATAAACAATCCTCGGGGTTAAAGGAGTCCAACTTCCTATACTCAATGCGCTCAGATCTCTTGCTATTCAAAAGAAATCAGTGAAAAGGGCTATAGTATGCCACTGAATGGTTATTTATCATTTCAACTTAATAGCTCTAATTACAAAAGACAGTGTCACGGGATTTTTTTTTTAAAGGCAATTTTCTTTGTATCCCAGTGGGAGAGTTAGGAAAAATTTACAAAGCATCTGCTGCATGCATTTTCAATTATTCCTGGATTTTACCAGTGCTATTATTTTCTTGATTGTGAGAGTTTTAATTTTCAAATATCCTTTAACTTTAAAAGACACTGAGAATTACTGTTTCAAGACTTTTTTATTTGGCTTTAGGGCATTAAAAGAGAAAAAAAGAAGATACAACCTATCAACCTTCAAAATGATCACTGCTCAACAAGAACATGCACTGGTACAGGCTGGAATGTGAATGTATGAATCTGTCAAGAAGCAGGGCCTTTGCTATTAAGATGCAGATACAAATACAAACACACTCAGCCATCTTATCTTTGAAAAAGGGGCCAAACATGTTTACTGAAAGAAACATAACCTCCTTAATAAGTGGTGCTGGAAAAACTGGCTTTCTACATGCCGAAGACTTAAACTAGACCCATGCCTGTTATCGTGCGCTAAACTAAAGTCAAAATGGATCAAAGATCTAAATATTAAAAAAACACTAAATCTACTAGAAGAGAAAATGGGTAGAAATCTTGAAGACACAGGGGTAGGCAGAGAGTTCATGAACAAAACCCAAACTGCACAGGAAATACTTCAAAGAATCAACAACTGGGAACTCTTATTAAAAAAGTTTTTGCACCTCAAAAGAAATCACCAATGGCGTGAAAAGAAAACCCATAAATTGCGGAAACATTTTAGCCAACTGTCCCTCAGAAAAAAGGACTTCTATCTAGAATATATAAAGAATTAATAAAAATCGGGCTCCCCAAATTCAAAGACCCAATCCAAAACTGGGCATCTGAGATGAATATACACTTCTCAGATGAAGAAATACAAATGGCAAGTAAATATATGAAAAAATGTTCAGTACCACTGATCATTTGAGATATGTAAATTAAAACAATACTGAGATTCCATCTCACCCCAGAAAGAATTTGTTGATCAAGAAATCAACGAATAACAAATGCTGGTGGGGCTGCAGGGGAAAAAGGAACCCTTTTCCACTGTTGGTGGGAGTGTAGACTGGTGCAGCCATTGTGGAAATCAGTGTAGAGATTCCTCAAAAAACTAGGATTAGAGGTCCCATTCCATCCAGCTATCTCACTTCTGGGTATTTTCCCAGAAGAACTGAAAACATCATACCACCCATGTTTATAGCAGCACAATTTGTAATAACTAAATCTTGGAAACAACCCAAATGACCATCAACTGAGGAATGAATAAGAAAGATGTTGCCTTTTTATACAATGGAGTACTACTCAGCTATAAAGAAAGATAAACTTGAGGCTTTTATAGGTAAATGGATGTAACTAGAGACCATACTCATAAGTGAAATAAATTAGAGTTGCATGTGTAAACACCGTATTGTCTCCTTAGTGTAAGAAACTGAAAGAGTAAATGAGATCCAAAAGGTACAACAGATATTGTGAAAAGGAAAGAAACTGCTTAAACGGAAAGAACAACTGGGATGGGGGAAAGGAGAAAAGAAAGAGGGGAAAACAAAAAAATCTATATATAGATATGGATATGGATATAGCTACATAGATATAGATACACACACAAGATAGCTAAGATAATAATACTATTCATTCTATTAGTTCATTGAAAGGAACAGTTGGTACTTATATTGTTTGATCAATTTTGCTGCCTATATCTGGCAATCTGAGCAACCATTCTGAAGACAACAATATGCACTATAACAACCATTGTTAATTTCCTATTACCTTGTTTGAAATTAGGTATCGTTTTTTTTTTTAATTCTCTTTAAAATAAAAAAAAATAAACTCAACAAAAAGAACAGGGGGTTAGGGGAAAGAAGCAGGGACAGAAGAACCATCTCTGCAAATGTTAGAAAAGGAGTTATTATAGCACCAGAAAAGGACAGAGATTTCACAAACTTGGGCAATCAGCATGGTGTTAGGCAAAGCTCTCTCTTCCAGGGAACACATCCCAGATCATTCATCACTCAGGAAGACAAGAATCTGCACTGATTATTTTAGGGGAAAGCACAGGCTACTTCTCTTCTAATGGTTGACAAATGCTGAGGAACAGAGTCAGCGGGATTATAAGACAATCAGTGGAGGCTTGGGCCGGCCACAGATGAGCGGGATGCACGCTGGCAGGGACAACATCCAAGAGGTGGCAAAGGAAAGGAAAAGCACAAAACAAACCATGTAGAAAAATCAGTTCTGAGAAAACACAGGTGCATCCTTCTGTGGACAGGCTGGGAAAGTCTTGGGGAAAATGGAAGTGGTTGAAAATATCACTAAAAACTAAGCATAATCTCTTGATTACCTGAAATACAGCCAACAGGCTTGTGTTATTATAGCTCAAACATTCATTATTAGAACACTAATAGATTAAAAAGGAAAACTAATTCAAGAGACGATCATTATAGCTTTTTGTTTTAACAGCACTTATATTTTTCAATTAAAAAAATCACAAAGTATCATAAAGGTACAAGGAGTCTGAGACAGCAATAATTATACTAGTAGGTGAGTCTGTCTTTCCTGGCCCTTAATTTTATTAACATCTACTCTAAGATCCTGTTTTGCCATGCATTTTCCTTAATATGAGATATGTGTTTACAAAAGAATCAGAGTAAAGTCAAATATGTGCTATATTAGAATATGCCAATTAAAAACCAGAAGAATTTGGAGAAGCATAAAAGGAATGATTCTAAAGGTTTAAAGGTTTTTTTGTTTTCCTTTTAAAAATTCAAGAGGAAACACTTATTGTCTACCATTAAAATCTATCAATTTTATTTCTGATGACAAACCACAAGACTTTTCTGTGGAATTTGTCTGCCCTGAAGTACACGATTCATTCCTCCCTCCCTCCCTTCCTTCCTTCCTTCCTTCCCTCCCTCCCTTCCTTCCCTCCCTCCCTTCCTTCTTTCCTTCCTTCTTTGGGTCCTCCCTCCTTCTCTCTTTTCCCTCCCTCTCTCTCTCCCTCCCTTCTCCTTCCTTCCTTCCTTCCTTCCTCCTTTCTTCCTTCTTTCCATACTTCTTTCCAGTACTAGAGATGAACCTAGAGCCATCTCACTGAGCCACACTCCAGCCTCTCACCCCCTTAAAATTCTGAGACAGGGTTTCTCTAAATTGCCCAGGCTGGGGTCAAACTTTTGATCATTCTGCTCCGGTCTCCCAGAATGCTGGGATGACAGGCACGCGCCCCTACACCTGGCTATGACTTTTCAATTGCGAAAGACCTCAAATCTCACAGAGTAGTGGTGTAGCTGGGAAGACTGGGGTCTGCTTGCTATCTGTGACTTCTCTAACTGTAAGCCCTGAGGCCTGGCACTTCCTCTCTAAACCTGATCCTGGAACAGTGCAAACAATTCCACCTGCAGTGGGAACCTGCTGCTCTTGCTGCCCAGCACCCCTCTCCCTCTGCTGGTGTTCTCTGCGGGGCCACAGCTGCCCTGGCCTCAGTCCACAGGTCTCAGAGAGTTCAATGTGCTCTCCCCACCCTGCTGTTTTTCCACTGCTGCAGTGCAGGACATTTTATCCTTCCAACCAGATCCCATCCCTACACTTCTGCTGGTGCACTCCTCACAGAGAGCCTCCCTTCTTACTAGGATTGTTATACTCCAAAGATTCCCTAAGCCAATCAATTCTCTTTCTGGTTTTCAGTTTTTCTTTTTTTTTCTTTTTTTCTTATTTTATTTTTCACAGTTCTGAGTATTGAATACAAGGCCTCATGCATACTAGGCAAGTACTCTGCCACTTGAGATCCTCCCACTTCAGCTTTCAGTATCGTGTGTTCTACCATACTGGACTCAACTTGTTTTTCAATCACGTATACCATAATGAATAGAATAGAATAGAATAGTCCAAAGGTTGAGCCCTGAGAAGATGAAAGAGTGAAAATATTTTTGTATCTAAATATTAGGCCTGGAAAAAACCACTAAGTTTACCAGATTCTCAACCAGCCTTCACATGATGCAGACTAAAATTACTTAGTGAAGGTCTCAATACCATTTGTGCAAAAACAGAGCATAGAAACCCTTCTTTCTTTTCCAAACTTTAATATCCTAGATATGCAAGTTTTAAAACACTCAACTACTTAGGGGTTATGCAGACAGAGTGAAATTTCAATACTGTCAAGAAAATTTATCAATAGGAGACTTCTGGCTCAAGAAATGGAAGCCTACCACGGCACAGATTTCATAGATCTAAAGCTAATGAAAGCTAATGTGCCTTGGCTGTGGCATCCCTAGTAAATGGAGGAAACATAACTTTCAAGTCACTAACGAGCCAACATTATCAGTAGAATAAGCCATCCAACAAAGAGAGAGTACAAGAATATTTTGCTCATTTTTGGAAATCTTTCAAAGCCTTAAAATGCCCTACAAATCCACTAAGGTTAGCACTTAGAAAAGAAAATTATAAAGGCATAACCCAATGGCCTCTGAGAAAATTACAACAAAATGTATTATTATTATTATTTTATTTTTTTACTAAGCTAGAGCCTTGAGTCATTCATAGAACCTGTGTTGATTGGCAGTTACTTTTATTTCTGTTTGTATGCTGAACTGAAATTAAAACTTTTTCTCTATACTAATGCTCATGTTAATAACCCTCTGCAGATAAGACATAAATCTGGCAAAACCACCTGAGCCCTAATTAGCAGTTTTATTGCAAGACATAACCTAGGAAGGTAATCAATTCCTTCTGTCAAGCTCCAGATGTGCCAACTATCACTTTAATACTTTTCTATTGTATGTGTACCAGGTTCCTTCTCTTTTGCCTCTAAAACACTCAACCTAGTTTTTAAAAAGCAAGAAACTAACACAGAAAGCACCCTTCGGCAGCTGGAACTCTAATTAAGGTTGTGCTTAATGGTCCTGCACTTTATCACCTTCTATGTGCACCATAATAAGTTTTTCTTTTTCAGACAGCCACTGACTCATTAATGCATTTTATTTATGAAAATGTGCCATGATTTAAAAATGTGAGAGGCCAGATTCGTCCTTGGTCACTACTGTATCCTCTGTGCCCTATGGCTCAGTTGCAGGTGCCCAGTGAAAACTTGGTAAAGGAAAAATAAATGCAACACCCAGGATTCAGGCTCTCTTGTACCTTGCCATTGTTAGTTTCACCCACTTTCAATGTCAATTCAAACTCTGAGAATGTAGGAGGGGGAACATATTTGGTTATTTCCATATTTGGATTCTTTGAATAGAGTGATACCTACTTCGTTGATTACTTTTACTTCTAGATTTCTCCCCAAATTTGTTGTGGTTTGGGGGGTTGTGAAAAAGAATTGCTGTTTTTCTCTAAAATAATCTTCATCTTAGTTTACTAATCAGAAAACATTTAATTAAAATCAAGGACAAAATAAGAATGCCAACTCTCCTTGATATTATTCACTTTTATTTTACAGGACCCTAAGTAATGAAATAACATTAAAAAAACATTATATGGTGTTATAACAGATTGGGTTGGTAAGAGACAAAACAGTTATCACTGACAGATAATGTGTTTGTCAAGCAGAAAATCCAAGACAATTTTAAAACAAAACACTTACATCAGACATAAAAATCAAGGATTCTTATACAGAAAAAAAAAATCAGCTAGAACAGATAATCATACTGATAAACTAACTTTAAAGTTTCCATGGAGAGGGAAAAGACACAGAAGACCCAACACAGTAACAAAGGAGAAGAACAAAGCAAGAAGGCTGACACTACAAGATTTTAAGACTGACTATAAAGCTCCACATGAATCAATGGAGCAGAACAGAGAAGCCAGAAATAAACACACCCAAAAACAGTTAACTGATCTTTGGCAAAGGAGTAAAGGCAGCTGGGACTATAGCTCAGTGGCACAGTGCCTGCCTGGCAAACGTGAGGTCCTGAGTTTGAGTTCCAGTAACAGAAAAAAAAAAAAGCACTCTGGGAGGCTGACACAGGAGGATGGAAAATTTGAGCCCAGCTTGGGTAACTTAGCAACTTAAGACCCTGTATCAGAATTTTAAAAAGGAAAGCTGAAAATGTAGCTTAGTGTGAAAGCCCTGGGTTCAATCCCCAGTACAGAAGTAGCAGACAGACAGAGACAGAGAGACAGAGAAAGACAGAGAGAATATATCGATTGTCTTGAAACAACTAGAAATTCACTTATAAAAATATCTGAACCTAGATACAGATCTTATGCCTTTCACGCAAATGAATTCAAATAAACTACAAACCTAAATGCAAAACACAAAACTATACAAGTCTTAGATAACAACATTGGAGTAAATCTACATGATCTTAGTTTGGCAATAACTTTTTAAATGCATCAACAAAGACATGATTCTTTTAAGAAATAATTGGTAAGTTAAAAAAACAAAACTTCCATTTTAAAAAGACACTGAGAAGACAATAGAACAAGTGACCAACTGGGAGAAAGTATTTGCAGAAGACATATCTAATAAAGCTATTACCTTTATTATTATACAAAATATGCAAAGAACTCTTAAAATCCAACCGTAAGCAAATGCACAAGCTAACTAAAAATTGGGCAAAAGATCTACACAGACACCTTACTGAAGAAGATACAGAGACGGTAAATAAACACTGGAAAAGAGGCTCAATCTCATATGTCATTACAGAATTGTAAATTAAAACTACAATGAAAAACAAACAAGCAATGAAGTGTCACCACCCATTAATTAGAATGGTGCGAACCCAAAATATGACATCAACTGCAGCAAAAATGCAAAGCAACGAGACTCTCATTCATTGCTTTGGAGTCACTACAGAAAACAGCTTGGTAGTCTCTTAACAAAATTTAACATACTCTGATGAACACTTCATCACACTTCTTGGTATTTACCTGAATGAGCTGAAAACTTATATTCACGCAGAATATGCCTACAGATGTTTATAATGGCTGTATTCATGATTGCCAAAATTTATAGCAACCAAGATGTTTTTTAGTAGGTGAACAGGTAAATAAACTGTCGTACAGCCAAGCAGAAAAAGGAATTGAGCTTTCAAGCTATGAAAAGACACAGAAGAAACTTAAATGTATATCACTAAGTAAAAGAAGCCAGTCTATTACGCTTTAAATCAAAAATGACCCCAAAGCCTCATGCGATTGGAACGTGACTGGATTATGGGGGAACTACAGCTGGTTTGCTGGCCCTTGGGGTGTGGCTTGAGAAGCGTTGCTGAGGGTCTCTCTCCCTTCCTTCACTCTCTGCTTCCTGGATGCCCTGAGGTGAGCAGCTTTCCTCTGCCAGTCCCTTCCACCAGGCCACTTCTGCCTGGAGCCAGCAGACCATGCAAGGACTGAAACTTCTAAGAGGAGAGCCAACATAAACTTTTCCTCCTTTGAATGGCGAGTGTTGAGTATTTTGCCCCAGTGATGAGGAAGGTGACTAACACAGTCCAAAAAGGTTACACATGGTATAATTCCAACTGTATGACATTATGGAAAAGGTAATATTCTATAGACAGACAGTTTAAAAAGTCAGGGGGTGGGGCACTGAATCCAGAGCCTCACACATGCTAGGCAAGTGTTCTACCACTGAACTACACTCACAGCCTACATAGAGGATTTGTAGGGGAGCAAAACTACTTTCTATATCTATGATGCTATTAACACTGTGGATACACACCATTCCACATTTTTCCAAACCCACAGAATGTACAAAACCAAGAATGAGCCCTAATGTAAACTATGGACTCTGCAAGATAGCCATGTGTCAATGTAGACTTATCAATTGTAAGACATGTTCCACATTGGTCTGGGATGTCCATAATGAGGGACACAACATATGCAGGGTGGCGAGCATTTGAGAACTCCCTGTACTTTGCACTCAATTTTGCTACGAACCTAAATACGCCCTAAAAAAAGTAAAATTTACTAAGAAAGGGAATTTCATAAAAACAGAGACCAAGGAACCATTACGGAATGAGAAGAATAATTTTTTAAGTGAAAATAAGAAATAGTTCACTTATAATAACAACCAAAACCACAAGGTACCTAAAAATATGTCAAATAAAAACATGTGAGATTTTTATGGGGAAAAGTATATTAATGATTTGAAACATAGCCTAGATTCCTTTCATCCTCCTTCTCCCCCTCCTCCTCCTCCTCTTCTTTTTTCCTTTTTTAAATGGCACTGGAGATTAATTCAGGACCTTTACACTGAGCAACATCCTTAACTATTTTGAAACAAGGTCTCACTAACTTGTTGAATTGCCCAGGCTTAAACCTGCCACTCTCCTACCTCGCCTCCCAGAAAGTTGGAATTATAGGCTTCTGCCACCATGCCCAGCTGCCTAGGTTCCTCTGATACAAACATTTATTATTTTGAATGTGTCAACTTAGCCAGTGATCTACAGGTTGAACACACTTTCTTTTTCTTTTGTGGTATGTATTAGGGACCCAACCCAGAGCTTCATCATGCTAGGCAAGCACTCTGTCACTGAGCTATACCGCCAGCCCAAGTTGAACACACTCTTAAAAAATCCCTGTAGCGCTTTCCACAGAACGTGACAAATTAGACCCATGATGAGAACAAGAAAAGTAAAAAGAGATTAACCTTATTCATCCCTTCGCTCATCCCAAAGTCTTATTATAAAACTTTGGTAATTAAAACATGATAGTGTAGGTACAGGTACAGGTACAGGTAAATATATCAATAGAATACAGAGACCAGAGATAATTCCAAGCCCTTCCCACCTCCTTCTCTCTCTCTCTCTCTCTCTCCCCTTCCACTCCCTCTCCTCTTCTCATATATGACTGAGTTACCATTATAGATGATAACTATGCAGGCAGAGAAACCAATGAACACTCCTGGAATAACAGGCTTAACACAAGGAAAACATAAAACATAAAACTTGATTTCCACCTCATACCACATACATAAAGAAATTGCAGATGACTTCAAGTGCTAAGTGTGAAAAACATTCCAGAGACCATAATGCTAAGGGAAATAAATTAGACACAGAAGGATAATATATCACATGGTTCTCACATAGGAGAAACCCCAAGTATAAATAAGAGCAAAATGAAAGATAGGAAAGAGGAGATAGACTATACGGACATGGGAAGTGGATCTGGGAGTGTGGTAAAAAGGAGGAAAGAGAGTAAACTGGATCAAGATTCAATACATATATGCACCAATTCCCCATGATGAATGTATGTATTATGAAGCACATAAACTAACAAAAATAGGAAAAAATAACCTCACTGAGCTACTCTACTTTGAGTAGTTTACTATATGAAATTGGAAAAGAGCAAAAAGATCTATGTGCAGTAATATATATTCAGGTACTTATTTTTTAATGCAAAAAAACCTTAAATATAAAATCAATAATAATTTAAATAAATTTTATAGTATATCTGGCTAACAAAATTCTGGAAGTCAATATCATTGACATAAAGATTAATCCTATAAAAAGGTTTATACATAGTTATAGCAATCAAAACTATATTGGTAAAAAATAATGGAATCTATCCAAAAGAAGAGACTACCCAGTGAAATACTCACACAAATATACTCAAGAGTTTTGACAAAGGTACAAAAGTAATCTGTAGAAAGATGATCTTTATGACAATTGGTCTTAGAGTAATTTTATAGGCCAAAATAAAACAAAGTATCTTGTACCTAAGTCTCACACTTTATATTAGAACTGATAAAAAGTGGACTGTATCCTTTTATTTATTTTTTAATTTTTTTGTTTGCTTGAGACATGGTCTTGCTATGTCGTTCAGGCTATCCTTGAACTCACCATGTAGCCCAGGCTGGAATGGAACTAGTAGTACTCCTCCTGCCACTAGTTCAAAACCAGCCTCAACTGCATAGTGAGTGGGACCTGTCTCAAAAAAAAAAAAAAAAAAAAAAAAAAAAAAAAAAAAAAAAAAAAAAAAAAAAAAAAAAAAAAAAAAAAAAAAAAAAAAAAAAAAAAAGAGAAAAGAAAAAAAAAAGCACTTGGCATCTATTTGGATTTATTATAAGTGTGTATAAATATGAAATTACCTTAAAATCCACATACTAATATAAATATGCAGTAATAGCTGCACAGTAATAAGAGAATATCTGGAAATACAAACTACAAAAGTAGTACTGGTAGTTATCTATATTGGTAAAACGTGTTTTTTCAATTTCTTCTTCATACACTAATGTATTACAAATTCTTTTTCAATGAGCACACACTACTATAAGAAAAACAAATTAAGATATTTTTATTATAAAAAGAAAAGTATATATATATGCTATCATATACAATTTTACTGTTTTACTGTATTAACTATTAAAAATTTTTTTTTTTTTTTTTTTTTTTTTTTGTGGCACCGGGGATTGAACTCACAGCCTTGCGCCTGCCAGGGCAGGCGCTTAAGGCACTGAGCCAACTCCCAGCCTATTAAAAATTTTTAAAAGCTGCTTAATGTTCCATCACATTGGTCACTGATATAAGACAGAGAATTTTTCTACTCTTATTGGTGAAAAAAAATACTGGAAGAGACATCTTTTTTTTTTTTTTTTTTTGCGGGGTTGGGCATAGTTTGAGTCAGGATCTTACTGTGTAGTTCAGGTTGGCCTTGAACTCACTATGTAGCCCAGGTTGGTCTCGAACTCACAGTGATCCTCTGTCCCAGCCTCCCAAGTGCTGGGATTACAGGTGTGTGCCACTTTGCCCAGCCAATAAGAGATAATCTTTCTACCTCAATCTTTGCAGGCATCCCTGACTATGTCCAGTGATAGATCTCTAGCCACGCAGGTACTGGATCATAGTGTTAGGGATGTTGGACCTGAACAGCTGCTATCAATTATGCCCCCATCATTAGTGTATGTATGGGAGATCACTTTATTCTGTCCTTGATAAGCTGCCCAAGTTGTGTTCATATTCCAAGCTCCAGAGATCAATTAAGTAGGAAAACAGACAAGCTGGCCTCATCTGGTGACAACAAGGGTCAATAAAATTGACTTCATAATCGTCTTTTTGCAACTATAACATATATGGGTCTTGCTTACTCATCTTCATTTCCTTTCATATCCTGAAAGTTCAACTTTCTCAGCCAAACAACCACAGCCTACCTCTTTCTGACTCGTTCACTTGCCCTGGACACTCTTTCCTCTTTGCTGCCCCATGCATATCGCATATCATGGGGACAATGCCTCTGCTCTAAGGCTCTTCTCTGGATATCTGCAGGGCTCACCCCTTATCAGAGGCCTTCCCATCCCAGTCTGGATAAATCCGCCATCACTTCTTCCAGCTTCCTCTGCATTTCTTGTTTTGTCTCTGGCAGTGATATACTCAGTGGTCTTTTTTTCTTCTTTTTTACTACTTCTCTACTTATTGTGAAACCAAAAAATCCAAACCCTAAATCCTATCCTCCAACACACTGCCATCCCAAATCATGCGGACTTTAAGTTTTGTCTCTTTATCATTGTAAGAAACAAGATCAGCTCTAGTGGCTGTAAGTGTAAGCCCTCCCTCTTACAATCTTCGTACTGATGTCATTTTTCCACGTTGGCTTCCACCTCTGCAAATACCCACAACGCTGTTTGCTGAGGAGCCCTTGTCACACTGCTCTCTCTTCTCAATACCCAGAATCGCCATTCTTTGCATCTGCCTCTGCCTCTTCGCATTTATACCATCCAGTCTCCATGTGATCCAAGGCAGTCAAATCAACAAAGAAAGTAACATGAATACAATAACTAGGTATGTTTGATTCAAAAGTAACTCAGATGTAAACAAAAAATCTTACAGTTCCTAACTGGAAAAAGAAAAACACAGAATGTATGGCTTATGTTACGATATTTCTATTCCACATTTCTTCAAGTTTTGTCACTACTTTGACATGAGCCTAGTCTTTCTGCCTGAAGAGACTTATTCCAATTTAACATTATCCAAGGACTTCCTTTCTGATTCTCAATCCGCTCAGTGCAGTCTTCCTGTCTTGGAGCAGGGAGGAACTGCACAAGATGCCTCTTTCTGACAGTTCTTCTGTCTAAGCAAGCATTTTTCTACTTCAGTGAGCCACCATTTCACAGTGGATTTCAGCAGAGAATGTTTTCTTCTCCTTCAAAATGTATTTGAAAGTCCTATTTTTGTTTCTATCTATTACTTGCTTCCATAGATTGTATCTTAAAGGTATGAGGTGTCTGACCTATGTAATCAGTCTGATAAAAACTGCTCTGAAATGTCATTAAACAAATTACTTGTAGGGAAAAATAGATTGCGGTAAAGATAAATATGTATAACCTTACAAAAACACCACCACTATAATAGTCTTTGTTCTTTTTCATTATGAGACATAATACAATGACAGATCATTTTCAAGGCTGCAGTGAACTACAAAAACATATTTAATTTCTTCTTAAAATCTTAAATAAATTAGAGCAAATGGTGAATTTTACTTTAAAAATTATAACATCCTATGTTACTTTGATGGTAGGATAATGGCTTTTAAGAACAGTGACACTTGTCAAATTCTACACCAAAGCAACCTGAGATATTGAACTGCATGCTTCCAGGTGGAATGTGACACATTCCCCAGAGAATTGTAATCTTCCTCCCAACCCATAAGAGACTACTCACCAGATTTCCTTGCTTTCAAAGCAATAACAGCTGCTAGTTCTCTCTGCACCTAATAAAATATTAGAAGAAAAATCAAATTAGAAGAAAAAGGTAGCCACCAAAGTAGTACTTTGGTTTTAGATATGCAACCCAATTAGGAGCTTTTGCAATGAAACCTAAATTTACTGGCACCCCTGTTTTGTTTTGTGGTATAAAAACTTTTGCATAGGAATTTTCAGAAAAATCATAGCGACTTAGTTTTTAAAAGTTAGTCAGGCAAATATATATATTGTGAAACATTGGTATATATGCCAGGATGAGCACTTTAAAAACATAACTATGCAATATTCAGAAACCATAGAAATACTAATTAAATTACTAAAATACACATGGTACCCTAACAAAGACACTAAACAGTATCTGTCATTCAAAGGTACTAGCTCATATAGAAATTCTAGAAACATTAATAAGACAGGTGCTTCTGGTTTAACTGGTTCTGTTCAAACTCAGTATCATGTTCACAAAAATAATTTTGGATACTGTGCCACCTAAAATCAATTGCATTGACTTACAAGGCAGGTGAAATATGAATTGCTATGGTTGAGATGGAGAACATCCCCCAAGAGCCTCCTGTGCTTTGGGCTCTGTGCTGGACTTGAGGGGTGATGTGGCTGACTTGCTGGCAAGAGGTGGGGTCTGGTGGGAAGACGTTGGTGGCTGGGGGTGTGACCTGGAAGGGTGGATTTCCTTCCCTGCTCCTCCCTTCTCTGTTTCCTGACCACAATGATATGAGCAGCTTTTCTTCTCCTATGCTCTTCTGCTATGCTGTGCTGTCTTGGAGCCAGCTCATTGTGGACCAAATTGTGAGCCAAAATAAACCTCTCCTCCTTTAAGCTGTGGGTGTCAGAAGTATTGTCTCTGTGGAGAGACAGTGACTAAGACAGGAATAGGCAAGATGACCTTTAAAACCCTAAGCGTCTTAGACCCTATTTATCTTCCAAAATCTTTAGCACTTCCATGCCCTCTTGTCCTCCCCACTGTGAATGCTTAAAATCTTTCCTTAAAAGCAGTCTGAAGAACAGTAAAGAGACAAAAATTTAAACTACAGTCACTTTCAGAGATAACATTAAAGTAATCTTTGGTAAATCTATGCTTGTAGCAAATAAAAATTCCTTAACGGCCAAGCCCTTCACCTTTGGGACACTGCTCAGAAGCATCTGTGTGTGTGTGTGTGTGTGTGTGTGTGTGTGTGTGTGCGCGCGTGTGCGCACGCACACACATGCCAGTGGGTGTATTTGGGTGTTTGGAGGTGGTAATGGTAGAGACTGGGATCAGCTGAATATATTACAGTAATGACACTTTAAAGGGAGAACATGGGAGTTCAAGGTTAAGTTGCAGATTTGCTATTCAAATTAATTTAATTTATATTCATTTACTGGAAGGCAAGAGCAGCAATGTGCTAGAACCCCTGGAGACTGCACTCCGGAAGCCTTCCCAGTGGCCAGCATCCTACCCTGAGGAAGGCGGCTTGCCTGAGGCTGTTGTCATTGCTTTCCCTGTAGGCTGGTGCAAATGCCATTCAAAAGCATACACTCTCGATTTAGCTGATTCTTTGATGCCTGAAGACTCTCTTAGGACAGTCAAAACAATAGCAAGAAGGCAGTCACCTCCTCTCACCAACCTTGAGAGCTTGGCTCTAAAAATGCTCACGACTACTATGTGGGGAAAGGGACTAGGGGGCACAAAAGTGAGGAATGACCACACAAAACCTTTATAAACATGTCGAGGTATGCAAATTAAAAAAAGCAACAAAATTAAAATATCAATCATTGCCTACTTTATATTTTGAGCTGCTTGTACGTTTACTGTAACATCATTACCTATTTTGGAGTTTTCCTCCTTCACAGTATCATAAATACTTGGGTATAAGGCAGAGATGAAGATTCTGAACATCCACTGGGACCCTGCCAATGGCTTCCCATTCTCTGACCTCCCGGGAGGACTCCACTGTGACAATGGAGATTGAAAATGATGCACGAGGTGGATAACTTATTTTTTCACAGAGAATCAAAAACAAGCCTTCTCCTATAATCCCAGCACTTGGGAGGCCGAGGCAGGAGGATTGTTGTGAGTTCAGCACCAGCCTGAGCTACAAAGTGAGCTCAAGGCCAGCACAAACTGCATAGTGAACCCCTGTCCAAAAAGACAAAAAAGAAAAACCAAACCAAACCAAAACAAAAACCACATGCCTTCTTCACCTTCCTATTTCAGTTTTCCACATCTGAATTCCTTTCACAGAACCTAAATGTTTCCTTTCTAATTAGAAGGCCCAAAATACAGAGCTCACAAAAAAGAAAGTATATTCTGAACACTACATCTTTTTTGACGATTTGGTGCAGAAAAAAAGAAGAAATGAGATGAGGCAGAAAACAATAGAGCATTTCGAGGTACCACAAAAGTGAGAGATGCACAGTGAGAAAGGCAAGAAGGATTCCACATTCAGTTTTGAAAGAATCTAATCTTTTTTCACATAAAATAAATGAGATTCTTGTACATACTGCATCTTCTTAACTAACCTCTACAGTGGGGGGATGTTTTATACCAGGTGGAAAGTAGTCATAGTGATGAAGTTTGGTTAACAGAAGCTTAACTAAGCCAGCTCAGCAATTCTATACTGTAGGGTGTAGAAGACCCACCCTAGGGTGGTTTGTCACCTGGGTGGTATAGAGGGGAAATGAGAAAGGACCAATCTGTTTCTGTTTCTTTGTAGGAGCTCCAGTCTTCACTTTCACCTTAGACATTATCTTCTGTCTTCCACGACAGACTCTTCAGACTTTCATCACAGACTCATATGCTTCCTGATACAGACTCGCATGGGACACGGCAGTGAGCTTCAGACTTGGCCTGAATCCTTCAATCTTCAGTGTGCAGACAGACCCTCTGCACACTTCCTCATCCAACTCAGTGGGTGGCCATCGTAAGTCAATCTTGTAAATTCTAATGCATTTGTATATCTTGTGTTATATCTGTTTTGCTGGTAAAACACTGACACACATAGCTTCCATGTTTCTTCTCCAGGATGGAAAAGATTTTCAACAAGAAAACCCAAAGGGACCCGGGGCTGTAGCTTAGTGTGGAGCACTTGCTAGCATGGGTGAAGCCCTGGGTTGATTCCCGGCAATGCACAAACAACAACAACAACAACAAAGGTAGGCTGTTCTTCCTACACAGCACAAAAGGGAAAGCACTGATCAAGCACATCTTGGTGTGTGGGTACACATCTCTTCTATGCTCACATAGCATCTTCTCAGATCTTTAACATATGGCAACCACATAATCATTTTAGATTGTGTGACTGACGTCTGTCTTGGGACTGGAAGCAGCACTGAGTCACATTTTCCATAGCAATGGACACTTGTTTGGTGACCCACATCAGGTAGATACACATAATGCTTAAGAGAATATAGAAAGGACCTAAGGGAGTGAAATGGCTCAAAGTAAAGAGGACAAGGAGCTTGCAAAGAGTAGACAATCCCCTGCCCTAAGCTACTCCCATCAGAAATCTTCAAAACATGTTAGAAGGACTTAAAGTCCTCTTTACAAAAAATTGTGAGGTTTACATTGAAAAAACTAAGACTTTCAACCACTGTCTAAATAGAGGCTAGAATTTTCCGTCCATACTAAGGGACCTGTTGGCACTGGGAAAGGAATGCTGCCCTCCAACATGGTCAAACCTTCACGCAGAGGATGAGGAGCTGGCTAAGTTCTGAACTCCACCTTCTAAGAGACTCTGAGCAAGAACCTCGCAGTGAGACACTCCCAGACTGCTGCAGAGCCGCTAAGGAGTCTCACAGGACACTGGTGATTTTCTTCTACACCTACTTCAATTGTCGGTCAAACTTAGATTCTCCCACCATGCCTACAGCAGGACCCTCTTCTCGGGAGAGGCTTGAGAAGTCATGAGAGCCACAAATCACATTCTGACATGGTCTACTGTTTTTTTATATAATGTGGAAGTTGAACCACTGCCTTGGTAATTACCAAAAACCTGAATTATTACCTTGGCCTTTCCTTTTGCAATCTTCTACTATGATCCATAACTCTTTTCTTAACCTTATTGAGCTAACTGCATTTCAGAATTCAACACTGTGTACATTTCACAAAGTTATCCTTTCTACATCATACCCTCAGTGAAATCTGGAGCAGCTACTTGTCAGACATAAGAATATTTCTGTGATGAAATACATGATTATTCATACCACATGAGACAAAGGAAAACTAGAAAAAGTCTCAGGTTTTGATACCAAGTATGTTCAATTTTGGTTAGATTTTGCCACCAAGTAAGTTATGAAAACCTTGTTTTTCAGAGTTTTTCTACTTCAGAATTGTGAACAGGGACTATAAACCTCTGCTGCTTGGTGAAGGCAGCACACAGTTGAAATCCCAGCACTCAAGAGGCTGAAGCAGGAGGATCGCCATTTGTCCAAAGCCAGCCTGGGCTACATACTGAGTTCAAGGTCAGCCTGATTACAGAGTGACACCCTGTCTCAAAACAAAAACAAAAACAAAAACAAAAACAAAACCCTCTGGTAAGTTTGTACTGAAAATTTCACTCCTTTATTTTTCTCACGTCTCTGGTTGTCCAATGGCTATTTAGAAAAGTACTTTTGTCTCTTAGGAGAAATTTTCTTTAAATAGCTTGAGTTTTCATCTGTTTCAGTAGTTCAAACCTGACTGCCACATTAGGACCATTTGGGGGGCTTTAAAGAATACTAATCCACCCCATTGAATGATGAAATCGGCATCGTGGGGGCAAGGAGCTGCAGTCTGTTCTTTTCTGCCCCCTCCAGACTCCAGGCTGCATCCAGAGCTGAGCATGGGACATGCTGGTTTCTCTGAAGCTCCACATTTCAATCTTAAGCTCACCCTGGCCTGACAATCAATCTTTACTTTTTATTTTGGTCTCCTCTAATTTAATTCATTTGTAAAGGAACACAGCCTTTGCTGTGTCTTAGAGATAAAATTATGCCATAATCCAATCAAATGATTAGATTTACTTACTGTATCAGCAGGTTGACAGACTCAAGTACATGGAAAACCACAAGGAAGCTTTTTGCAAAGCTTCAATTTTAATTTAAATATAGTTTCCTTGACACAGAAAAAACCCTGTATAATTCAAACCACATGCATCTAAGAGCTTCTTTGCACTTCTGAATATCTAAATAGAGGATGATCGAGGGACTGATAAGACATAGCCCCAATTTTTTCCTCTCCCCTGATTACCAATCAGAAACAAGAGTCAGAAACATGTTGAAATGTTTTGGCTTTCTATCTTTGTAGAACTGATCGCCAAAAATGCCCTGAAATTCAGTAAGAATCAGAGCCAGTCTTATTTCTAGCTTTCTGTCTTCTTTTTACTATGGAACTTTAATAATGCCTTCAGCTTGAAAACCCTAATGCTCACAAAGCCGTTTTGCATCAAAAGCTTAAGACTCGAGAGGCAACAATAAGTGTCAAATAAAAACTCTGAATGCCAGGAGCCTCTAGTGGGACAGATGAACTGAGAAGACACGAGCAGGCTTCCTGGACCAAGAGACCCTTGAAATAAAGCAGGGAACCAGATAGAAAGTCAAAGAAGATCATTCTGGGAGACAAACTCAGCCTGGCAAAGGTCAGAGCTAACCAAAGAGCTGTCCTTACACACTAATTTTTAAGAAAATACAAATGATTCACGAGCTTCTTAAAGGTTTTTAGCAAACCTAGACACATTTAAATTTTGATACCATAATAGAAACATTTTGCAAACACAGTGCCTATTTTCTTAATATCTTAAATGTAAGAAGAAATATCATCAGTACTCTTCCATGCTTTATTTCCAAGCATACTAAACTTTTAAACCATGATAATACCTTAAGCTACTGTGGGCTTTATGAATTCTAGAAAGAAAATAAATATGTTTCTAATCAATGTCCTTTTTGTCTCACTGAGTGAATGAATTCAATGTCCTTTTATATGAGACACAAACTGAGCAACAATGGTGGCCTGACTTTCTCCTATGAAGACATATACTTCAGCTGGCTAACAATTTTCTTTGTTTTTCAGAGCTCCGTTTTCCTATTAGCAAGTTCATTATTTTGTTCTGAAGAGTTAACACTGCCACAGTTCTGACACGTGGGTAACCTTCTGATTACCTTTTAATGTCAACTGATAATTAGAAATTGAGAAAGCTATACTTCTTTCTCCAAACAACACTTTCTTCCACCTAACAATTTATTTAATAAATAGCTGTTTTCCCAATATTTGCTGTCGTATCAAAGAGGTGTTTGTTAAATATATGGGGATGATAAAATACATGTATGCTTACTCATCTGTTTCAAGGCAATTAGGGATATGTAAGAATCTCTTACATAGACTATTTTGTTGAATATGGACAGATATGGTTACTAATTTTATTATCATTAAGAGAGGGCATTCTTAGACTTAGATGGCCTTCAACTAAGCTTATAGCCTTATAGCTTGAAACCAACAAAAGGAACTGAAGCAAAGTCCCACCTTTAGGTTTTCAAGAGTCTGTTATTTAAGTCTTATCCACATATTATCTCATGTGATAGAGGTTCACATTAAAAGGACTTAATAATAGTTGATCACAAGCACAGAATGGGGATAGGATTATCTCAAAAGGATAACAATGCTTTTAGGAATAATACTAAAGGAATGATATTCAGATTACAAAACAATAATGGACTCCAATACTTAGTCTATTTGTTTTGTGTACATTTTATTTAGGTTCAAGAGGCATGCAGAGTATCTATATGAAGACAACAAGGGGATAGTCACTTCCTGGTAGTTAACACTTGATGGACAAAGAGATCTTTGTGCACCTTGCCCTCCTTGCACAATTCAACACTATTAACCCTTCCTTTCTTTTTAACAGTGGGATTTCATGACATTTAAATGCTCCGAGTCTTTATCTTACTTCTCTGGCTATTACTTCTTTTTCCAAAGTCTCCTCTTTTTCTCCACCTATTTTCAAGATGTGGTGTTCCTCAGTGGTCTATCCTCAGACCTCAGTACTGGGTGTTTAACCCAGGGTCTTTGCATTGAGCTGTATCCCCAGTGCTTTTCTATTTTGAGTCAGGGTCTTGATAAGTTGTCCAGGCTCGTTTTGAACTTCAGTTCCTCCTATATCAGCCTCCCAGAGTGCTGGGAATACAGGAGCGCACCACTCCCGACTTGCTCAGCACTCCTGACTTTCTTTTTCCTTTCCACTCAATTATATCCACATATCTAGACTTCCTGGGCAGTAGATTCCTATATCCATCCGCCTTCTGGAACTGAAAGTCTAACTATTTGCTCAAACTCAAAAGGCGAAGTCACTTTCATACCATCTGCCACCCCCTTAAAACTCTGCTCTGTATTTTAGATATCTGGTCAGTGAATGGTACTACCATGGTCTCAGGACAGGAAGTAAGGTATCTCAGATTTAGCTCAACCTACCACCTTCTCCCACTCAAGTCACCAACTCAAATTCACCTCCCTTCATCCTGCATCATTCTTTAACTACATTAACAATCCTAAAATACAAATTTTACAATATCACATCTCTCCCGGGAAACCCTTCAAAGACTTCTCCATGAGACAAAGTCCACTGTCCAGTATGTCTAGTATTACTCTTCAAAATCCATGCTCCAACAAATAAATAATAATCCATGCTTTAGCCTTAGCAAAACATAATCTTGGCAATTTTCTGAGTGGACTATTCCTCATGTTATTCTGTCTGGAATGCCTCTCTGCCTCTTAACCTTGTGTGGCTGTTGCTTACTTGTCCTTCAGGTTCCCTCTCAGTTAGCATCTTCTCCCCAGCGTCACCCACCTCCCCTGACTGAGTGCAGTCCTACAGCCACCACCATCCTCTGGAGAAATCTCCTTTTTAACTTTCTTGTTGAATGGAGCCTTTGTTCATCACTCTGCCCTTGGCTCTGGCACCACTACAAGTACACATTTTTGTGATAAAAAAAAAAATACACGTGTTCACAGCTACTTCACAGAAATCTTAGAGGAAACGTGATCAACACCAAATTTGAAAGGGGGACGGTGAAATCCTGATCAATGAACAAGAGTAGCAACAAGGAATAACTTAGTTCCACCAACAGAGGAGATGGTCCACTATATGAGGCTTATGTGGGAAGATGAGTATCAGGTAAAGGAATGGTTCTGCAGATTTGTTTTTTGAGTATTTCCTTTCATGATTACCCCACCACCACTCCAAATGGGGGTGCTTATGTCATACCTGGGGTAGTAGTGACATCTGTCAGCCTGCAGGTGAAGAACCAGAAGATTTAGGGATGTCGAAACCACCTGGACAGATACAGGTGATGCCCATTTCAACAAACAAATGAAAAATAACTGTTGGAAGTCATCTCTTGTTGTGCAAAACTCATAAACTTTATGGCACACAGAATAGAAGTTACAGAAATTTGAAAGCAATAAAAAAAGTACAAGTTAATAATACTAACATCTTATCAAAAAAGAGCAGATGTATATCCACTCCTCTGGTTTTCAAAGCTGCTCTCATTTTTGAGCTATGATTTCACCAAAGCTTCACTGGTGACCAACATGAATTTCCTAATAAATAAAAATTTCTTGTATCTAAATTGTTTTGTTTTGTTTTGTTTTTTTGAGACAAAGTCTCACTATGCAGTTTAAGCTGGCCTTGAATTCACTATGTAGCCCAGGCTGGCCTCAAACTAGCAGCAATTCTCCTGTCCCAGCTTCTCAAATTCTGGGATTACAGGTGTGTGCCACCACACCTGGTTTATAAAATGTATTTTAAGGAAGCAAGTATACATTGGTCATTAATTATGTTTATATCATTAAATCGCCAAGTTTTATATCTTGAGTTACTTTTTCCTATTTTCTGATAAGATCAAATTATTCTAAAATCCATACAACATTGTAAATAATTCTTCAATGGATTTATGTGATAGAACTTATCTAAGTAACTTCAAAGCTATAATACCAGCAGTCAAATCCCAGGCACTTTAGGGATCCTCTATGGAGGGAAGTCTCCCATCTGGAGGGAGAGGTTCCTGTAGAGCTTTGTAGGGATGTTACATCAGAAACATTCGTGTTGGAATAAACACAGATTAACTAAGACCCTCCCCGACTAGAAAGTCTATCGACAAAAACTGCAGAACTTAAGATCTGAAAGCCTACAATGGGAAGAGGAAATCTTCTGTTTTATGCCAAGCTTGACAGGAGCTGTAGGATCCTAGTGGTAGGGTCAGTCACAGCCCTCTGTTTCACAGGGCTGTCGTAAGATTAAATGAGCTAATGTGCACAAAGCACCTAGAACAGTCCCTGATGACAAGTGTTGTGTGTTAGCTATCACTGTCATCATAACATAATTTGTATCACTGAGCTGAATGGTAGAGGAAAGGAAACACCCTGTTGTGGTTTAGAACTAAAATGTCTCCCAAAAATCTCATATGTTCAGAGGTGGGACTTTGGGAAGGTGATTAAATCATGGGGACACACTACTCATCCACAGATTAATCCACTGATGACCGATAGCTGAATGTGTTGTCAGGTGGTGGGAACTAGTTAAAGGCAAATCACTGGGGTGGGGCCTAAAGGGTATATTCTTGTCCCTGGCTCCTCTTTAGGCTCTCTCCTTCCTGGATGCCATGAGGTGAGCATCTTTCTTCTGCCAGGCCCTCCCACCATGTCACTGCTACCTGGGAGCCAGACAACCATGGACTGAATACTTTGAAGCTATGAACCAAAATAAACTTCTCCTTTAAGTGGCAGGTGTTGGGTATGTTGTTCCAGTGACAGGAAAGTTACTAATTAATTCCAGTCCTCGTTTTAATATTTGAGATCTTAAGCTCTTTCTTCCCACCTAAATTGTAAACTCCTGACAATCAGCATGGCTTCCACTCAGTTCATTTCACCTACCAAGCCCATTCCCATGGCAACTAGCATAAAAGGGGCTGAAATGTTTCACTGAAAAGTCATGAACAGGGCTGAGGCTGTGGCTTGGTAGTAAAGCATTTGCCTAGCATGCAAAGGTCCCAGCATGTGCGCACGTCCACACACACACCAATGCCAAGAGCTGGCATCAATAGTGTTTCAAGTGCTTATACTTTCAGACTTCAAAAATAAACTTAGATTTTCACAGAGCTCTGGAAGCTTTCATAAATGTATGAAGACAGACTTTAGTTGTAGAAATTCACTTTGAAACAGCAGAGGTATCCACTGACATAACTAGCTCTGGCCTGGCAATTTCTGACATTCAAGAGAGAAATGCTATATTATGAATCGAGGGATTATGGGCATGCATTCAACAAGGAGTGTATATTAATTTATATCTCTGCTATAGCACATTAGCATTCGTGAACTGCTTAAAATGATAGCCGCTAGTTGTCTCATTTTGCTATGGGTTAGAAATTCAAGTACAGTATGGCTCAACTGGGTCTTCTGCTTAGCACCTTAGGAAGTCGAACTCAAGGCAGTATGGGACTGAATTTCTTACTGGAGGCTCTAAGGGAAAATTTGCTTCCCAGCTTATTCAGGATGTTGACAGACTCTCGTTTCTTCACAAGAGTATCTGGATCTTGCCTAGCTGTCATTTGCAAGCTTCCCTTAGCTCCTAGAGGCCTCTTTATGATCCTTGCACACAGTGTCCTGCATTTCATGGACAGCAATGAACTGGATCCTTCTCAGGTTTGGAATTTTTCTCTCCCTCTCTGTGCCACTTCTCAGACTCCTCCAAGGTCAAAGTCTCTGCACCTAAATGCTCGTGATCAGACTGGCTCCACACAGGCAGTCCATGTATACAACCTTATTTATATCTTATAAGTACCTTTTGCCATGTCATGTAATGCTTATAGATGCCAAAAAGGTATCTTTGCAGGATCACTGTACTTATCACAGAATAACACAGATCCTCATCATTTTGAAAAATTACTTCTCCATGCCTTTTTAGTGCCTTAGAGTAACTTGCGAGTAGAGTCTACCTCTAGAATATGATTTGCCTGTTATAAAATCATTAGCAGATCATACCACATTCTCTTTCCTACTTCAGCTTTCTCTTACTCTATCTCAAATCCTAGCCAGTACCCCCAAATTCATCTTAAATTAAAATCCATTCATTTGCACCCCCCCAATTTCCCTTTGGGTGTCTCAAACCCTCATAAAACTACTTAAAATATTCTAGCAAATAATAGGTATTCAAGGTTAATAATGAGTTATTTCTGGATAGATTCACTTCCGGCATATTTTTTATTTTGCAATGAAAAAAAATCATGACATCTTTATGTTCAAGTTGAATGATCCAAATGTCAGATAAAGGAAAAGGAAATTGCAAAGCAACTGTCAACTGTCAGATTTACCATAATTTTGACATTCACAAATATAGGAAAGAATTCATGCTATTTCTACCCAGTATCTACATGAAAATGTCATTTCTTAATTTGCACAATATGAAATAACAGAAACTAATTTAAAATTTATGTTATTTCATCATTGCCAAAAATGTAAGTAATTGTCACTGTTTTATATGTGTCCTAGTCCTTCTCCATATATGGATACTATACAATGCTATGAAACTGACTCACCTATGGAAAATTCCATTTCATGTAAAGCAACTATAAGAAGTGCTACCTTAAACAAATGCAGAGAGAAGCAGCCCAGTATGAAATGTTTGCAGTCATCCTGTTACACCTCCTTCATAGAGAGCTTCACTGTAACATTTCACAAACCTAGCACTATCAATATCTAGACTGAGAGCTGGATGGTATATTTCTGTTCCTTCTCAGTTTAAAAAGTCTATTATTTTCTAAGTGTTTTTTAAATCAGAGAGGTCTTCTTCATCTTGGGAATATATATCCAAATATATAATATTATATGTGCACAAACACAACTGTAGCTTTCTTGCTCCATTTACAAGGAATTCATTGAAACATATTTTACTTGTGAATGGGATCTGCTCACTCTCATCCATCTGATTTTTTTTTTTTTTTTTTTTTTTTTTTTTTGGTGCTAGAGATTGAATTCAGAGCCTCACCCCTGCTGAACACTTATATACCACTGAGATACACCCCAACCCCTGAAAAGGCCCCTTTGGTAGGCAAAACAGGGTGCATTATACTGCTCACCAAAACAAAATTCTCAGCACTGGGACTGTGATTAGATTACCACATAATCTGGGTAGGCTCAGAGAAGCTCTTTGGAATTACAGTTGATTGTTAATTAATTTTTAAAAGATGGGTATGTGTGTATTTTATGATATTTGGGGATCTATTCTCAAAAGGTAGAAAACAATCCTGATGGAGAATAGACACAGAATTATAACATTTTTCACCAACAAGGGGTAGGAGTAGACTGAGCAATCTGTTCAGGTACTGACAGCAGAGGTGCATGAAGTGTTATGGTGAGACTCCACCTAAGGATAACTGAAAGAGCTTTAACCCGATGTCCAAATGAATGAGGGAACTACAGTCCACAGGCTAAAGCCTTTCAAGCACTCGCCAGATGAGGGCAGCACTGAAGCACAAGGAGAGAAGGTAGTAATAAGCCTGGCAGCTCCTTACACACAACAGAAAAATGACACTAGCAGTGTACTACAGCTGCACTGATGCTTTTCAAATACTTCTGGAAACCATATCTGACTCCTCGGGTTCTCTTAACTCCTGTCAAAACAAGCTACCTGGCTCTTCCCAAAATCACACAGCAGCTACTAAGCCACTGGAACGAATGGAGCCAGCCTAAAGGTTCCAAGTAGGAATTTCATGTTCCCCACAGGTAAGAAATACAAAGTCACAAGATGTTCATGATTCTGAGGCAACCAGACAGAGGTTAGTCATTCCCAGGGAAGTATCTTCCTTTTATCGTCTGAACAGACAAGCCTGCTCAGGTCTGTAGCAGGCTGAGGAAAGGAGATTAACTACACTCCATTTCTCCATTCCCTGTAAAGAAAGGGGCAGATAGCCAAGAAAGGGGATAAGTGGATTCAATTTAAAAATCATTTCTAAATGTGTTTTTTTTTTAAAGTATCATTTGATTATGCTCATCATGTACTCTCTCACTGCTGCTTACCTAAAACTCTTCCTAGACCTTGTTAAATTGGCATATGGCCTCTTAAACATGTCTCTAATATTCTGCTTTCAAAGATTCATCAAAATCCAATCTCATGTTATTCCTGCTTTTGGAACCAGTACCGATCTGAAAGTTTCCAATTTAAAAAGCTGCCACTACTCTCTTTAGATACTACGGCTCAAAAAGGAATTACTCCACAGTTTCAAATCCAAACTTGAGTCAGCAAGAAGGACTAACAAAAGGAATCCTAGTCACTTTACATCCTCCGTGCTCCAAGAAAGGATGTAAGCAGAGTCCTGTAAAAGAGCCACCTTAAAGAAGATGAGATTTTAGGTGAGAAATGAGACAAAGCAAAGGGAGGAGGAGCTTTACATGCATGAAAGGAAAACATGAAAGAAAAGAATCAAGAAGACAGAGGAATGAGACACTGGCAACTGTGGGTCTTTAAATTCCACAGTGTCAGACTTTCATGGACAGGACCCTCGGTTCTCAAGAAGACCTGGCTCCTGGTAGCTCCGTAACAATGACTGTCCAAGAGAATTCTAAAGAAAAGTAGAAAACAGAGACACAGACCTTTTGCAAATGGAGGAAGGACTAAGAGCTGGGGAGAGAGGAGAGGAAGGGGATGAAGAGAAGACATAAAAAGAATTAAGATGTGCTATGTACATGTACCAACCCCCCAAATGAATATAATCATTATGTACTGAAAACATGTACTAATAAAATAAAAATTTAAGAAAGAAGGCATGGGAGAAAAATCAGACAAGTTTCAAGAAGGCCTTAGTTAATGAGAATACAATTGGTCCACTTATCTATAAATTATTATTCCAGGTAGAGCAAAAATGAAAACAAGACACAAGAAAGGATGCTAGGAAACCTAAGAGAACAAGCTCACAGCTGATGTGAAACAGGTAGAGTTGCAACACAACCTCTAAGCAAAGAAAACGCTTTTATGAAGTTGACATGGTATAGCAGGTAGTTATAATCACTTGTTTTTTTCTAGAGAAAAGCAAAGAATAAATTCCATAGCAGATTTATTCCTCTCTAATCTTTTTACCAAAAGTTATACATTCTAACATAGCTCTTTGCTTCTTGGAGTGTTAGCTCCTTCTAAAACTTCCAAGACTAATAGCAATTGTCTTCTTATACAATTAGAGTTTAATGGGCAGGTAAGATTTTGGCTCAGTGGTATTTCTCATAAGAATGATGAAATGTACCTGAAAATCCACAAGAAGGAATTATAAAATACCACTGAAAGCCTCAAAGACAAAAGTTCTGCATAAACATTGCATGAACTGAAGGCATGGGCACAGAACAGAACCACACAGACAGAGGACTCTAAGTAGATGAAAATGATGGCTGGGCTCAGTCTCACGGGGAATACAAGGGTGTAAGAGTGAGTGTCTAAGCACTCGGGAGGCTGAGGTAGGCGGAGCGTTGTGAGTTCGAGGCCGGCTTGGGCTACAACGCTAGCGCAAGGCTGGCCTGAGCTACATAGTGCGACCCTGCCTCAAAAAACCAGGGCCGGGAGTTTGGCTCAGTGCCTTAAGCGCCTGCCTTGGCAGGCGCGAGGTTGTGAGTTCAAGCCCTGGTAACGGAAAAAAAAAAAAAAAAAAAAAAAAAAGGAATGAGTGTCTAATTACGTGGTATAAGAGTATAAGATGTTCTAATCCTCACTGATTGCTCTTCATGAATTCTGAACACTTCTCTGCCATTTTATTTAATTTTATTTTAAAGAGAAAAAAACAAAAATAAAAAAGCAATCAAATGAACAAATTAAAAACAACAACAACAACAACAAAAGCCAATGGACAACAATATCAACATTCTCTGCCAATTTAATTCCTCTCTGAATTTATGGTTACAAATTCCCTACTAGCACCACATGAGGATCTTGTTCTAGATTCTCAGATTGTCTTCTCTATCACCAGCCAAGTCATGGTTGACTTCACGGGACCAAGCAGTCCATGGCCCTGTCCCTTTGTAAGTGCCCCTCGTGTCCATCCAGCCAAACAGGCATTCAGTGTGTACCATTCACAACATAGTCTGATGCACATCAGTTCAGGAATTCGACCATTAGGTTGTGAACAAAAAACACAAATTTCACTCACACCCAGAGAGATGTTTATGCTTCCTTAGTTCTACAATTTTCATCAATGAAAACTTAGCCTTAAGAAATACCCACAAGACGGAAGCATAGAATCAGTTTCTAAGGAGGTCTGTGTTTCCATTTTCTGTCTTTGGCTATCTGCCAAACACGTCTCAGTTTTTTTAATGCTTCAAAGTCCAGCTTACTTCCTCAATTTATACCCTTAATAACTATGGCATTGAAAGCAATATATAATGTACCAAAAAATTTCCTTACATTTGCTTTAGTTTTGAGCAAGCATTCTCCTAGATTGAAACATAAATATACAACAGTTACCTCACTGATTATTAATACTCGATTTGTCATGAACACTAGAATTAATGTTTAAAAATAAGATAATGCTCAGACCTTCAAGGATGGAAAGAACTGATAAGATGGAAAATTCAAAGGCCCTTCTTAGCTAAACAGTTTTACTGAGCCTGGACTTTATCACCAGAGACTCAGAGTAAAGGAAAAAGAAGTTTTTAACAAACTGGCTGGAGATATTAAAAAGGAGGCTACAATGGCAAGGTAGAATTCATATGTATCTCAGGGGAAGTCAAACAGTTTTCAGAAAACAATCCCTAGAGGGACTGTAGGGACTTTATCTGGAGGAAAGAGCCTATTACAACTTCCTTAGGGTGAAAATGGTTTCAGTACTTAGTATTTTGTATATCAGGTACTTGGCGGGGAGGGGTCACTCTCTCCTGATAATCACTAGAAACATGGCTGGAACATTTTAATCATTCATGTTTGTGTAAATTTAATAACTCTAAGTCTCACCAAACCATAAAGACATCTTCTCATGCACTGTTCCTTTACCATGAAAACTCATTTGAATTTTCTTGCAGAGTAGAATTTCAGGTACTATTGTTTTCGGGGGCAGGACTTTGCTCCCTTGAACCTGATGAAGAGCGAAGGGACTAGGAAATAAACTGCTGGGGTTAAAGAAATGCAGATTTCTTTAAAACCAGCCATACACAAAGGTCCCAAGTTTTAATTAAAAAGGTGCACATTCAAGAGGGCAGAGTGTAGCTGGGCATGGTGATGCATGCCTTTAATCCCAGCACTCAGGAGGCTGAGGCAGGAGGATCATTGTGAGTTTGAAGCCAGCCTGAACTGCATAGTGGGATCCTGTCTCAAAAAAATAGGGCTGGGGAGTTAGCTCAGTGGTGTAAGCACCTGCCCTGCAGGCGCGAGGTTGTGAGTTCCATCCCTGGTACCAAAAAAAAAAAAAAAGAGAGAGAGAGAGAGAGTGCAGAGTGAACTTTACTAATGGAAACTCCTCCCCCCAGCCCAATAACCTCCAAAAACATACAAACCCTCAGAAAGCACATTAGTTAACCCTCCAGGATAGTGCATTATGGCTGTCACTTTTGCTTTCCTTTATCACCTTTAGGGTTCTGGTGCTGAGAACTGTTACTTGAGTGATGAATGTGTCTTCCTTCCTGCATGGGGTTAGCACCTAGGTGACTTAATCTACTATTCCAATAGCAATAAGCACATTCTGAAGGGGTAATCTAGCACAACAGTTCCTTAATCAATACTTGTGGGATGAACAATGGAATTTTAGAACCTGGAGGGACCTAATAGATGGTCTAGTTCAAGGTTATTTGGCCAAGATCACATTGCTGGAAAAAATAAGAATCAAGGTCTTCAATCTTAGATAAGTTTTTTTTTTGTTTGTTTGTTTGTTTGTTTTGCTATTTCAGATTAACTATCAATTTAAAAAAATGAAAATTTGTCTTCTGCCCTTTACTTTCAGGTATAAGTACCATTCCAGCAATTTACCTTGATTTATTTGGTCACTTAGCTGAGGAATTTTTCCAGTAAGGTTACTTTGACTAAATCTATTGTGTATCATTCTTGAATTTGGTTTTCACAGTAAAACCATTCAATTGTTCCCCTTCTTGTCTCTGTCTCCTCATCTCTTTGTAGCCCTCTTACTATGGGCTCTCTCATGTACTCTGCTCTTCCATCTGCAGGGTCTCTGCAGCCCTAAACTGGCTGAGCTCCAGACTTCTGTCTCCAGGTCTTTTCTGAATACTTACAGCTCTTATGGCCTCAAACTCAGTATGCCCCCTCACCATCTCTTTTTCCATGTATTTTACTCAACTTCTTAAAGAGTATCATCATGTGTCTATGCATTCTCATTTGGAATTTAGTCATCTGATTCCCCATCTACTTTTACCCAGTCCAGTATTGTGCTCCTTTGTGGACTCATCTTTCTTCTGGTTACCATAAAACCCATCATACCCTAGATTTTCATCAGTCTTCCATGAGTTTCCCTACCTCTAACTTTTTACATTTCTTAAACATCTATTTCATCATATTAACCTATAGTTCAAAAAAACTTCTTCACAGTCTTCTCTAGGACCTTCTCTTCTAATCAGATGGGTCTACTCACAATTTTTTTTTTTTTTTTTTTTGTCAGTACCAGGTATCAAACCCATAACCCCACGCCTGCCAGACAGGTGCTTAAGCCACTGAGCCAAACTCCCAGCCCTAGTTTTTCAAGGCAGGGTCGCACTATGTAGTTCAGGCCAGCCTTGCTCACGTTGTAGCCCAAGCCAGCCTCGAACTCACAATGCTCCACCTACCTCAGCCTTCTGAGTGCTGGGATTAAAGGCATGCACCACCACGCCTGGTTGATCTACTCACTATTTTCCCATTGTACCTTCTCGTTCTTATACCTGCATGCAATAAGTCCCACAACTAGAGCATACCTTCCCAATAATCAACCACTTGCTCAAGATGTCACTGCCTTCAGTAGTGGCTTAAGTACAGCCTCTTCCGTGAAGCTTTCTGCTACTTTTTTTGCATTTACTACCTAGATGACACTTTTTCTAAGTGTCGACTTTCAAACACTTCATATGTTAACTTTTTAACTGTATGCTCTTGTCTTCTTGATATGACTGCATAAAGTAAATCCTACATGTCTTTTGCCATTTCTGAAACTATCCAAAGCATTATATTACACTGTGAAAAAAAATGATGCATAGCAATTAAGAGAACATGATTAGGAGTTTTAAAAATTCTGAGTTCAGATTCTAGCTTTATTCCTTTCTATCTGTGTGAAGTTATTTAACCTCTATAACCTCTTCACTGTGTGTGTGCATGTATGGAGAGAAAGAGTGTGTACCAGTTACCTCACAGTGCTGCTGGATAGTCTAACAGAACATGTGTGTACAAATACATAGTATTTAGCACAGTACCTGGCTCACGGAAAGTGGTTTCTTTAATTTGGAATTATGATTTTGTATATAATAGGGAACTCCTCTTTGATCACGATTTTAAACTACAAAGGTCATCCCAAATATTTTTTCATAACATATTGTTAAGATTTTATTTCACACGAAGTTTTACACCACTAGTCACCATATTTAGTCAAAAATTGCTTCTCTAAATTGCAGTCCATTTGAGCAAAAATCTTTCATTCTTCAAGCTGTGCCCAGGTGATAAGACCTGGTATGTAACACCCTAAAGATAGTTTCACATATAGCCCAATCAAGCATAATTTTCAGCAATTACCACTTTATTAATGGAGCTAAAGCAGAACTAAAGACTCCTTGGGAATGTCAGAAAAAGCTTCCAAACAGTCAAGCCAGTGGATAAACACTTTTGGGGAACAGGTTTGCTAAATAAAGTCTGTCAAAATAAGCTCAGTGGCCGGGCGTGGTGGCGCACGCCTTTAATCCCAGCACTCGGGAGGCTGAGGTAGGCGGAGCGTTGTGAGTTCGAGGCCGGCTTGGGCTACAACGCGGCGCAAGGCTGACCTGAGCTACATAGTGTGACCCTGCCTCACAAAACCAGGGCCGGGAGTTTGGCTCAGTGGCTTCAGCGCCTGCCCTGGCAGGCGCAAGGCTGTGAGTTCAATCCCCGGTGCCGCAAAAAAAAAAAAAAAAAATAAGCTCAGTGATTAGTGACGAAAGCCAGTTTTTGAATACCAAGGCTAGTTCCAAGTCTGATCAGTGGCTTTAAAAAACATAATTAAAATGACACATTATTGTACATTAAAAAGCAAAGTCCTGGCCTTTTGCTGGATGAAGCAATCCTTTTTTCCTAATAAAACAGAGTGTCTTTAATCCTTTGTATAGCAGGCCACAATTCTTCCTAGGTTAAATCATACTGGATTAAAAAAAAATCAGATACTACACTTTCAGTGAAGGCTTCAGGAACTTTCCACCAGGAATATCTACGACTACGCATGTGAGGCCACAGTAGGGCACAGAAAGTCAAAGCCATTGTCTCCTGCCTCTCAGTTCAGGCTTCCTACAATGATGAGCAGCCAGAGGGCAAATCTCTCTTTACACCACTATAGAAACTGCCTCCCTTCAAAGACCCAGTCTCATTATTTCTGCACCTCTAGGCAGGGAAATTGCATGGCCTTACCGCAGATGTTAGACGAACAAGGATTTCATCACTGCTTTCTTCGGAATCTTCAATTTTCTGATGAGACCTTTGAAAAACAAAGAACAAATTACTCTTTGCCTTTGGTTGCTTTGATTTACCTGCCACATTATGAGGAATAAAAGACAAAAAAAGACACTGTCATTATGAGTAAAATTATGCAAGTAATGAACACCAGCAAAGCCACAGAAACACAATCCCATTGCAATACAACTAACAGTTCCTTCAAAATAAGTAGCAAGAACCTCTGAAGTGCACTAATGGAATTTAGAGGGCTGAGTGCTATTCTCCAAATTCTATCCCACAAGAGGCCCCACACTCCTCAAGTACAATATGGGTATGTTCAAAGGCAGAGGAGCACATAAGGTAGTTACCTATTGAAATTCCTTTTCATCAAAATGAAATCTAAGTTCTGAAAATACGAAATGTGAATTTGGCACTACCTTCAAGTTTCAGCCAGCCCAAACCAAATTACTGTGAAATGGTCTATTTCAGGCCTACCAACATGATGGGAATTATGAAGGATATAAAAACCACAGGAACCTCCTTTATCAAAAGATCACAGCCCATGAGCCACAATAGTGAAAGTTCACTTTGTTTAGGAAAATGTGTACCTTCAATTTAATTCATGAAAAAGATTTCACCACATAAATGTATACACTAACATGTAAAATTTTCTACTTAAAAAAACTTTTAAGTTTCAATATTTTCCCTGGTTTGGTCAAAAGAAAAAACTGACTAATGCCAAACTGAATGTATAATCTGGTCTTCTAGTTCTATTTCCCCAAGCAGCCACTTTTGACATCCTCAGCGGATGGGGGAGGACTTGCAGGAACTGCCCCACAGATCCCTGTTACCAGAACCACAATCAGGTGACTGTAGCACTGTCCTCTCAGGCCCAGAGGGCTTCTCCCTGCTCAGAAGACAGTTGGGCAACAACTATTTGAGAAGGAAAAAGCTAGTTGGATCAATTCTGGCATTCATTGCTTGCTTCTGTCAATATGATTGAACCCCCTTTCAGGAAAAAAGTCATACCCTTTAAGTCAGAGCAATGACTTACAAGCCATCGCCTTTGCAAGAATTGTAAGGTGCAGGTAGGGCAGTGCTCGGGCTGTCAGATACCTCAATTACTCATGCAGCAGTCGAATCAAATGCCTGCCTGATACAAACAGCAGCAACTGAGTGTTACATAGCATATTAAAAAAAAGTTAGCTCGATATAATGAACATTTCAAATAACACACTTTATTATTATGATTCTCTACACAGAAGGTTTTCTTACAAACCGAGATTTGAAAACCTTTATAAGCTAAGCTACCAAACCAGGCTTCTGTGATTCAGCTGAGGTGCCTGAGCAGATCTGACAGGAAATTAAGGGCTGAGTGCGCTACAGATGAGAGCACCAAGCCAGGGCTTCTGCTGCTTGTCTGTCTCTGGAGCGAAGTGTGGGCTGGTCATGTCTTTTCATGTTCTCAGACCCCAACAGACACCTGTAGGATTAGTTAATGGGCATGAGGTATTTTATGCTAGCACAGATTATGTCATGAATCTGTTTTCAATAAGCTGCTGAAAGAAACTCGAAATTTTAAGGGAAGCCCATGTGTCTAGGACTGGTAATGGTTATTTCATGAGCAGCGGCTGAGCTGTTGCTGCTTTAGTGACAAATAATTCAGTCCCTGTTTAGAAACAAAACTGCCTTTCATCATTCTTCCTGAATGAAACAGGAGCTGGCAAAAATGTTTCTGAAGGAAATACGTATAAAAGAGACAGAGTGATGAACCTTCGGGAGCTGTCCGCAGCCTACATCCCACATTTACCACTTTAGTCACCATGATTTAGGGAGTGAAGCCCAGAACTATCAAGTCTTTCTCCAGCTTCTGAATCCCCCTAAGCTTGCCTTGTTTGTCCACCTGGCTTCTAAGTGGCCAGATGTAGCAATTCTAGGAGCTTCCTTTTCACCCACATGGGAATCTCACAGGCTCCTTGAAGTGAACTGAACTCACACTGACACTTCTGGCTTCACCATTTCGGCTTTGTCTCCTGCATCTCATGGTGTCCAGTGCCCCCACCCTGGTCAGCCACCAGATCATCTTTCTTCCCTCCCTTGAGCTCTGCTGCCCTTAGGTCCCTCCCTGCTACCCCTCTCTGATAGTGTAGGACCTGAACTTCTCTCCAAGTTCATCTCACCTGGAGTAGGGGAAGCTCAGGGTCCAGGACTGGTGACCACAGGCAAATGGGCAAAAAGCTTGACCAGAAAGAAGGGAGGAAGAAAGCAGGCAAGCATTTGGCCGTTCTCCTCCTGCTCTCATCACCACAGGCACTTTGTACCTTCTCCTCCTCCCCAGCTCTTCATCAAAATGCCCAAAATACAAGATTCCTTTCTTACTTGATGTATTTTACAAAACGTAGATAAACTCTGATTGTTATGTATGTAGATACACATCAGTACAGCTGAGGAAAGACAAAGTTCTCACCAGATCAAAGTAGGTAATGAAACAGATGGGGCAGAAAAAAAAAATCAGGGGTGATATTTGTATATTTTCCATTATTACTGAAGGGAATTGTGCTGTTCAGTGAATAAAAGAGAAGAGAGAAGGTGTGCTGCTTCTAAGTCCATGGTTAGAGAAGAAAAACAAGGAAACCTTGGCTGGAATCACCAGATAGTGGCAGTGACAGTGACAAAAAGAGAGCTTCCCTAAGGAGGAGCTCCCATCCCCAAGCATTTGCGCAAGTGTGTCCCATTATGAACTCCAGCGGTGCTTCTCAAAGCCTCTGCTGACTGACAGTCCAAGGCAGATCTAGTAATTCTTCAAGGGAAAGTGCTGAGTCCTGGCATTTTGAGCAGAGGTAGGACTTTGAGCAGAGGTAGAACATGCTGTAACTTATATTTTAGAAAGACTTCTCTGGCTCCTAGACCCAGGTTTGAGATGTTGTAGCTGGGAACAAAGTGGGCATATAGGCGGGTGGGACGTCTTACAAAGTCTAAGGATACTATCGTAAGGATACAGGGATGGCAAAAACCTAGTAGCCTCTGCTCTTGCCCTTCTAACCAGTAAACTAGACACATCATCACTCCATTCACCCCAAAAGAAAATATCAAAACAAAAGGCCTTACCCTTCCTAAAGTCTTTCCCACCTCAGTTGAGGGCAACGCTCTCTTTCCAGTTAGAAGACATCACTGACCCCTGTCCCAACCCCTGTCATATGCCCTGCATTATATCCATCTTGAGATCCTTCTAATTCTTCCTTCAATGCCTTACAGTCTCTCCCATATGACCGTAACCTGCCCCACTTCCCAATACTCCCACTTTGTTCCCAGCTGCAACATCTCAAACCTGGGCCCAGAAGCCAGAGAAGTCTTGCTAAAATATAAGTTAGAGTATGTCTTACCTCTGCTCAAAATCCTTGAATGACTCCCTATCACATTCAGCATAAATTTTCCTTCATTCATACTTAATTAATATTGTATATGTTCAAGGTGCATTATCTAATGATTTGATTTCCATACACAGTGTGCAGTGATTAGCACCGCCACCCACACCATGCACTGGATTCCCAGAATGTGTTCAACTTAGAACTAAAAGTTTGGACCCTTTGATCAACATCTTTCCATTTTTCCTGCCCATAACACTGATATTCTGGAGAGGACTGTTTTACGTAACAAAGCAAATTTCCATGAAAAAATAAAAAGTAAGCTGGTAGAATGAGAATTAGTACTTGCTTTCGAGATCTTGATATCATAAATATGAATACCTATTCACCTTTTTCATTTTTTCGTAATACAAGGCCACTGTTATTCTGACAGTAAATTTACCCAACAGTAGTAAACTGCAAATGGGACAGATTTCATTAAGGGTCCAGAGTACACAGGGATGTGCTAAACTTACATAAAACCAGTTATTGCTGGTGTCTTTTTTTCCATCTTTATTTTTAGAATGTGATGATTAATGCTCAATATTTAATTAAACAGCTGCATTTCAAATGCTAATACAACCGAACCGAAAAGTTTAATGTTTGCTACAATTCCTGTGCTACTCTTAAATACAGATTTACTCTGCTAAGCAATCTGTTCCCACACCTGGAATCAGCCTTGCCTATAAACAATGGAAATTTTAGAAACTTTTGAGGACTCGGTGCTTCCTTGGGAGAGGGGATAATGAGTAACAACAAACAAAGATTAAGAACAGCTGATTTTGTAACATTTTGTGTAAAAACATTTTAAATAGATAAATGGAAAATTTCTTCCCCTCTGATCCTAACACAAAACTTGTGCCAAGTTCCACTGTCAAAAAATTTTTGACAAATACTCAAAAAATATTTTGTTTACCCGGCTAGTATTTCTTCTTCTCTTGGTGTCATGAGAATGTAATTAGGAGAAGTCAGAAGCACAAAGGGCAGGTTTGGGACAGAGGGATGGCAACTCTGAACTTGAGCTGAATGTGGTCCCTTCCCAAAGCTGAGGATTTCAATGCATTTCTCACGTTGCTTCCACATGTCAGGTGGAAAAGGAAAAATGAGACAGGTTAAGGAGAAGAAAGGCCACAAAGGTGAGACGGTACTAGGATAGTAGTGATGTTATGTAGGACACTAAGGGGATTCAGGGACCTAATTTTGGAAGCCATCACTGTAGAGTTGATAATAAATGCATCACTCACTGGATATATATATCCAGAGGGCAAAGTCAGAATAGAGAAAGCAGAGTAAACCAAACACTGAGCTTAGCACACATCATATTTAGAGTCGGAGTTTTAAATTATATGTTTTATTATTAGTTAGGAAAGGCCAGTCTGACTATTCAGAGATCAACAGGGCCAGGGACAACTGCCATTAAAAGGCAGCTCACAGTCCCCAAGAGGAAAGGACAGGCCACCCCAGGAGAGGCCCGGGGCAAGCATTGGGGTCAATCAGGAGGCAGGGGAAACGAGGGGAGAAGGTGAACATGAACACTTTGTGTGTGTGTGTGGTTCCTGCAGGAACAAGTGAAATAGGACAAACCAGCTGAGGACTGGGCAGTTTGAGTAATTTCACCAGCCCTGGAGCAGAAGGGCTGCCTGCAGTTGTACGGTACTGGATGATTAGGGTCAGTGACAGGGTCCAGAGAGTGAAAGCCTGAAATCACAGGTGGTTGGGATATGGGCTCTGGGTTGGTTGGTTCATGTGAGGTATGACAGAAAAATACAGTGTGTTCTTCCATCTAAAAATTTTATTAAGTAAAAGGTACATTTCCATTAATCAGCCTCAAAACACTACTCTTCCTTTCAAACACACTTATCCCATCATTCTGGCCACCTTCTTAAGCTGTTCTGGAAGTCGTCTTTCGTGAGTGTCTTGGTTGAGATACTGTAACTGCTTTGATGTCCTGGATGGATTCAAAATGTTTACCTTCTGTAGTCATTTTGACTTTGGGGAAGAGGCGGAAATTAAGTAAGGCCAGATCCACTAAATAAGGGGAATGAAGACACACTGAATATTTTATTTTTTTATTTTTTGGTACCAGGGATTGAACTCACCACTTTGCGCTCACCAGGCAGGTGCTTGAGGCACTGAGCTAAATCCCTGGCCCCTACACTCAATGTTTTTTGTTGCTGTTTTCGAGACAGGGTCTCGCTATGTAGTTCAGGGTGTTCTTGAACTCACGATGTAGCCCAGGCTGGCCTTGAACTCATGGCAATCCTCCTGTCTCAGCCTCCCAAGTGCTGGGATTACAAGTGTATGCCAGCATGTCAGGCTAACACTCAATGTTTTTTACAAGCCTGCCTTACCATTGCATGGCACTGGGCAGCAGCATTCACTGTATTTTTTTATCATACTTCATAAAGACAGAAAGGAAGACTTCCAGAACTGCCTCAGTGGCAGGAACAATGGGATAAGTGTGTTAGAAGCAAGGGGGTGTGTTTGGAGGGGGATTAATGACAATGTGCCTTAATTTTTGAACTTAAATATTCACCGTATGTTTCAATCACCCATTGCATGTAAAAGGTGTGCTCACTGATAAATTCTTTCCCACTTTTATGAATTGACTGGTTCTGTGAAGTGCAGTTTCTCTGGAGACAGCAAGGCCTCAGATGTCAAAGCATTGGAACACATGGTTAACACAGTCAAGACGAGGGAAAATAAGCAAAGGAGCCTGAAAAAGACAAGAGACGTTATTCCAGGAACCTACTGAACAACTGTTTCCAGAAGGGCAAGATCAGCTTTGCTGAATAATGCTGAGATGTCAGGTGAGACCAGGACTCTTAGCTAACTGTCTATGATGGGGGCACAATACCCAACCCAACAACCTCACGGAGAACAGCTGGATTTTGGCTCACGTTTTCATCCACGGTCAGCTGGCTCCAAAGCAGGGCAGAGACAAAGATGAAGAAAGCTGCTCTTGTCACAGCGACCAGGAATTAGAAAGCAAAAAGAGGGGCCGGGAAGAGGTGTACTCTTCCAGGTTACTCTCCCAGTGACCTCCTCTTCCAACCAGGTCACCCCTCTTCACAGCAAGTCAACTGTAGCACCCCATGACCCAACTACCTTCTGAAAGCGCTGCCTGGGAGCAAGGCGGCTTTTGGGGGCCATTCTCCAACTAAGCTGCAACAAGGCCTGAAAATCAACCACTGCCTTTGGCCACAGCTGTCATGATGAGGGTGCTCCCGCTATAGAAAGCATCCACTCTGACACAAGAGTTTCTAGGTCTTCCTCTGTCACGGCCAAGGAGCCCCAGCACTCATCAGATACCCAAAGGCAGCACAGCCAGGGTGCCAAAAGAAATCCAGAGGAACTGAGCTCAAAAACACGCTAAGCAACTTAAAGAGAGCTTTAAAGGTTACTATCTTACAAAAATTTTACTGCATTAGACTAAGACTGTGAGATTTCTTTTCATTTTCTCTGGCTGCCCAACAGGATGGAGACTCATATGGACAATGAACACCACATCCCTTAGTGAAAGACAAAGAGGCTACATTTTTCTTTATGTATCTGAGTGTAGCCTGAGTCACATTTTAGCAATTTTCAGCAAGTCCTTTAATAGTGATGAAAGTGTGAACTGCTCGGTAACTGGAAGGATAGAGTTTCATGGACCCAAGGTTCACAGACTACTATCAGAGCCCATTTCCAGCCCCTGGCAGGCTGTGGTAATGACAGCTGAGTGCCAAGAGTCAAGCTTCCCCACAGCCGAAATTCTCAAGTAAGTTACTGATAGGCAATAACATCGTACCAGTCCTGTGGGAATTATTAGGCTACTTTTCTCTGTGTTGTTACCTCTGTGCTTCATTATTCTTCATCAATTCTCTCCCTTCTCCCACCCAAAACAAAAAAATTGGTAGCGGTTTCATTCCCCCTCCTGCTTTAAAAATTCCTTTTTAAAAGAATAAATCTTCATTATGTTTCTCTTTTTAGAAATGCATTTGTACAGAACAGAATTCTCTTTACAGAGACATTAAGTGGTTTTCTTCCCTTATTTGAAAGACACTTACAGAGAAGATGAAAAATTAGAAGGATCTAATGTGGAACTACATTGGTAGACTGTAATGGCTTTTGAATACCAAAAAGGTTGTTAAAAGGTCCATAATATGGGGCTTTCACCTCATAAATGAAGAAGAGAAAAATCAAGAGGACATCAGAGGGCATGTCACTAGATGAATAAAACTGAAACAGCACAGGGCTAAAAAGGACACAGAATGATGGATTTAAAAAAAAATACGAACAGCAACATGTTATCAAAAGCAAGATCAATGCAGACCAGACATGAGGTAGGATTTGGACACCCTGTTGAGAGTTGGGTAGAATTCAACTAACAAGATTTTAAAAAAGGAGAAGGAGAAACAGGAAGAGGACATGGAGGAGGAGGAGAAGGAGAAGGAAAAGGAGACAGAGGAGAGGACGGGAACATCCCACAGGCAGGAGGGAATATTTGGCATGGGCTGGAGGCTAAAAGAGTAGAGACTGCCAGGTGAGAGCAGGAGTTTTGACAGGAACACATGTGCAGAACTCTGGAAACGGCCGTGACCAAGCAACTGAAAGAGGTCAGTGTCTCTGAGCATCTTTTCTCTGAGCATAGTTGATTGTCAGTCTGGATAACTCAAAACTTGGTTTTCCAAAATTTGGCCAAGAACGTTCTATAATGGCATAGAAGCCGGCTTATAATTCTAGTATAGCAAAAACAAAAAGACGTTCCCCTCTCTCCAGAAGAGACCTGTGATGGGTCAGTAATTTTTCTTTTTATATTTAGTGTCCACAGGAAGGCACAGACAGGTCCATTGGTCCCCAGTGGCCGCTTACCTGTGGGAGTCGGTGATCACTCACAGAAGCTCATGTTCACACCAAGAGGGAAACAGTGTTGCAAGTAAACACAGCTCGCTACAGTGAGTCTCAACGCCAGAGCTTGACACGTGTATTTACAGTGATTGGTGTGACAAAGCAAGTAATCTGGAATTACTAGTAGGAATCAGATTTTAAAATTGTTTTCATTTCCAGAAATTAGAGTAGTTGAGGGTTTGCCTTACAGGAAGGTCATCTCTCCCACTGGCATTCCAGTTAGCCCCGGGTGAGCAGAGAGGGTTAAATCATCATTGTCTACACGGTTCTTTCCACTGCTCTCCTGCCCCTGCTGACCTGGGTGTGTGTGTGGTTGGGAGGAGATGCACACACCTCCATCTGTGTGCAGGACAGGGAACGGGTGAGAAGAGCTGCTGGAGAAGGCCGCTCACAGCCGCTGTAGTGGAAGGGTGTGCCACTCCTTCATAGAAAGCTCATTAGAGTTTACTGAAATGCTCTTTGACATTTCTTAGGACATTTGTGACTGCATTAAGCACGCATTACAATAAAGACATCCCCCATACTTAGCCTAATTGAATAACGTTTGGATTTTGTTTCACCACGGGGAGCCCCTCTGTAAACAGTGGTTGTGGGAAATCCGTAACAATTTCACAGCTCAGCCTAACTCTTTTACAGTTTTTGTTTACAATTTCTCAGGAGATGCTAGAATGACCCGCATAACTTGTGAGGACACACCAGAGCAGACGATAAAAGCAGAGGTGTCAGAACTAAACAGACATGAATTCCAACACGAAGACTCTGCTTGCTCCCTGAACAGGTTACCTGACCTCTGTCCCTTGGTTTCCTCACTTACAAAATAGGGGTAATAATAGTTCCTGTCTGACAGAATTCTGAAAGTGAAATAAGGCATTTATTGAGCATAGTCCCTCACATAAAATATAATCTGGGAAATCAATCTTTCTATTAATATAGCATCTCATAAATATTCTAAAACTGCTCTTTTGCTAAAAATAGATATATAGTCAACTGCATTGACTATTCAATATTGTCACTTTAAGAGTAACTTGTCTCGGTTATGTTTACGGAGGTGTTTCTCTATGAACTTACTTTCTTACCTAAGAAATGAGGACAATTCTACTTGACCTACTAATACCACACAACTGAAAGTCAACCATCAGGGAAAGTTCTCTGAAACCTGAGATGTTCTACCTATGTAAAAGTTTTCAGCTAAAATTCAATTTTTAACTCATATATCAGAAATAAATTTGTCACTATCACCATCAATAAATAAAAGCATGTCATAATCCCCTTATCATGACTCAAGACCTGTTCCCAAGCCTCCTCTAATTAATTTTAATCTTACAGTGATTCAGAATCTTCTTGTGATAATGATTCACATGTTTTAATTTGCCAAATGTTGCTTCTAGATTATTTTCAGAAAGGTCTTTTGGATCTTCCTTAACACAGTCACGACTTGGATAGTGGCTAAGATGTGAGTTATTATTTCATTCCAACTTAAGCCCAATCATATGTTTATCCCTAATTTAGATCATCTGCTCCTACAGCTCTGGAAAATGAGAAGCAGCATGATGCAGCTGATGAGACATGGGTGTTTGAGATTTGTACACCAGTTAAGTCATTTAGGAGCTGGATTTAATCTTCACACATTTATTTTACCTTTCTGAACTTGCATGTGAAAAATGAGAACGGCCCACCTACCTCTTGAAAAGGTCATAGAACAGTAGTTGCTTGACACAGGACATCTTCTCTAAGTAAGAATAATCTACCAACGCCCAGACAGCATCTACTTACAGTTCACAGATGCCAGCTCTGGCAGGAATGAGAGGCACAAGCTGCAGCAGAAGTTTGACACCATTTTGCCATTCTTCTTCTCTTTCAAATTCACAGTACAGGTAGCTACATTCATCAGATGAAAACTGATAGAAAACATAATTATCTTGAAAGTAGAGATGCTGGTCCACTGTTTAAAAAAATACAAAAAAAAGGGGTGGATTATTATTAAATATTATTTAGAGAGTCATAAATCAAATAATATATGGAAAGTTCTAATAATTATAAAGGAGCAGCCAGAAGTAAGACTGTAATTACACATTCTAACCTCACTTATGTTCACAGTTTCATTGAATTTAAAAGGATTTACTGGCCAGTCTATTTCTTATTACTTGACACTTTGGCTAGCATATTCACACACATTTTATAATTTTCTTGCTATACAGATAAATGCCAATGAAATCAGTGTCAATTCAAAGAAGACAGTAAAAAGTGTTTTTTAGTGTCTCAAAGCAAATTAATATATTTAATTTCTTTGGTGATATACAAATTTAACATGATAGCAAGTTTAGCAAGTAGTGGTTTTCTTTTTTTTTCTTTCTTTCTTTTTTTTTTCTTTTTCTTTTGGCACAGGAGATCAAACTCTCAACCTTGCGCATGCCAGGCAGGTGCTTGTGCCACCGAGCTAAATTCCCAGCCCAAGTAGTGGTTTTCAACTGAGATGATTATGTCTCCCTGAGGGCATAATTGGTGACACTGAGAGGCCTAACTGGTGTGTGTGTGTGTGTGTGTGTGTGCACATGCCTGTGTGTAGACACACTGACATCTACGAGGTAGAAAAAAGAGGCGCCAATAAAAATCCTGTAAAGTATAGGACATCCCCTGCAACAAGGAACTGTCCCACCCAAAATGTCGGTGCTGCCAACGTTTGAAAACCCTATTTCAAAGGAATCAAAAGTTGAGGATTTTTCCAAAAAGCATTAGCATAAAACCCTGCTAACCAAAAGCCTGAACCTAGCAAATAAACTAATAATATCTCCGTTCCTCAAAAGTAGTTAACTGATTTTCTAAGTAAGAGTATTAGAACCTAGGTATTACTGTCTAAGACGATTACAGCCACATCCTCATCTATATCATTCTTTCACCATGGCACCAGGGTTACGTCCTCAATATTCATTAGTGATAGGAAGGGGGCTTCTCTGTAAGCAACCAGCACCTGAGAGATTGAGCTAAATAAAGAAACCAGATTGCTCAGCTACTAATCCTTCAATTCCCTGGGTTCAGCTAAGGAGAGAGATATTGCCATCTATTTTAGTTTCCAGTTAACATCTATTTTTTGTCCTATTTAAACAGCTAACCTTCATAGGTCACATCTCTAAGTGTTCATGATTACTGATTCAATTAAAATGGCATACACATCCCACTCATAAAAGTGGTTTCTGATGATTACTCTAAGTGCAGGAAGATAAATACACATGTAGAGCAACTAAAGATATCACTGATTAAAAAAAAGTTTATGAGCATATTTTAAGTAGAAAAGGGAGGGAGGGCAAGGGAAAGACTTTTACAGGTCTTAGTCTATAAATCAACAAGTACCTAATTATTTTTTCAAAATGTGTAAGAAATAAGTGACCCCAAAGATGACCTGTTGTTTTTACTTAGAACGTATGAAAGAATGCAAACATTTACCTTCAAAAGTAATTTTCATCCAGTTTATAATATCCCCTAGAAAACCAAATATGTTTTGGCATAATAGCTTTATAAAATAATGATGTTGTATCTTTACAACATACAGTACTAACCTGATGACATAATCCCCATATCCAAAAGGAGCTGCCAGACCCCTATGGCCATCGCTCTGCATGGGACAAAAGGACAGTGCTCTAGAAGCCAGTCGACGAGTTCTGACCCAACGCAGCTTCTCCTAGACAAAAACAATACCATTCATAATAAGAAACTGGTGCCACCTTTGCCAAAAAATTGACATTATATACCACCCCTTTCATGTGCTTGTATTTTTAAATAAGGAGTCCAAAATTAAATGTCATAACTTCTTATTTGCCTTTTAGATTAATGTTTCTCTATCACTTCCCTGGGAAAAATTAGGAATCAAATTCTCACCACCTAATAGGTAGTACTCATGTATCTTTCAAAATGAACACTATTCACTTATGCCATTAGAAAATAATTTTTAGGAAAGCAGGAACTTTGCATAACTATTAGAACAGTCCAGGCCCCAAGTGAGGGGGAATGAAGGAAAACATTTAGCAGTCCTTTATATAATGTTTCTGCCAGGTCAGGGATTTACTTCAGCAGCTCAAGCACTGTCTGGTAAGTGTGAGGTCATGAGTTTGATTCCCGGTACCAAAAAAAAAAAAAAAAAAAAAATATATATATATATATATATATACACACACACTCACACACACACACACACATTAATATATATTTTAGATATATATCTGTAAAATGTTTCTGACTTGGTAAGTCACATGCAACAAGTTGATGGTGATAAATTTTGGTTCAACCATTTATAGGTTTTTATCTAGTTCCTTTGGGAACAAAATAATTCAAAGAAGACTAGACAACATTGGGAACATAGTGGCATACTCCTGTAGTTTCAGCACTTGGGAGACTGAAGCAGGGGGATCACTCTGAGTTCAACGTCAGCCTGGACTACATAGTGAGATCCTGTCTCAAAATATCAAAAAAACAAAAACAAAAAAAACCCACAAAAAACCATTCGAGGCAGTATGAAGGTTTGTTTACTAGTCTTCAAAAGATTAAACCCTAAAATTTGTCTAAAAGAACAATAAATTTGATTGCTCATCTTTTTAATATAATCTGAGGCAATCTAGTTAAGCAGATTATAAACCCACAAAATCCAAATGTGCGTTGGATCCTACTAAACACACACACACACAAATCATCTCTGTAATCTGTCTTAAAATACGTAATTCTGATGCCACGATCTAGATATTACAAGTAGTATCGTCATACCTACTTTCCCATCTGTGTTGGCTTCAAAGGAAAAACAAAAGAAACGTTCTCTAATGCATTTTTTTGTTTGCAGAAATGTCACTGTATTCTACCCTCTCTTATAAGAAAAGATCACTAAAGTGTTAAAAGACAGATACCATGTAATGGCCATCTTTACTCAATAGTCAGCATTGAAGCATGTCAATATTTGTTTGTATCCATCTCCTGTAACTGGTACAAGAATAAATACTTCGAAATTATACAGTAATGGACAATGTGAAGAACTGCCATGAGGTGCTAGATTTTATGGGGTGAGAGAAAATATGGTAGAATACCTTACGGCTGAGATATTTGATCAAATATTCTAGCTTTTAATAAGGCACTTTTTCTGGTAAAATATCAGTGTTTTAACGATGCTCTAAGACAAGCCAGTTTCAGACCTGTTCACCTGGAGGTAAGCATTTAGACAACAGAAATAATAAGTCAAATAGATGAACGTTTTAAAACAAAATAAAACAGATGGCAACAAAACAAGCAATTAAAAACCAAAGAATCAATGTTAACTTCTAATTCTACAGGACACCTTTCGTGTTAAAGATTCAAAGTATTAATTAACTAATTCCTCAAAACCTCTCAATTAGCCAGCATCCTTAGGCACTGAAAGCAGTTTTACCCCACAGGTTAAATTCTGTAACAATTTAATTCATATTCTCAAAACACTGCAACTCCTACACCCGCTCTGCGTGCCTGACATCACCTGAAATACGGAAGCATACCATATAAAAGTTACTAAACAAACCAAATTACCAAGCTGCAAATGGTGGCTATGTGGAAACGTGGGCAAGAAGTTTCACAGACCAGGGATTCTCAAAAATCAGGCTGAGGAGGCGCCCCAGGGTATTGTTAAAATATAGATTGATGCAGAAGGCTGTGTGAGCCCTGAAGTTCCCCAGGGGATACTGGGGACCACAGAGTCCTAATCTTCCCACTCTGCCTTGTCATTGGGAAGGGCTCAACCTGTTTTTCTTGGGGGGGGGGGCAAGGATTTAGAACCAATATGCTAGTACACAGTATTGCCATGACAACCTTAATGAATAACAGGGTCTACTCTCAGATGAGCTACTCTTTCTGCTACACATGATTCCTTCCCACCCATCTCTAATATTATCAAGTTATGTTTTAAAATCACTTCCAACCATCCATCTGCACCAGGGGAAACATTAGTGTAATGAGAAACACTATATCATTAATATCACTAAAGCAAACATTAAACTCCTGGTCCCTAGACTTGCTGACCAGACCTGCAACAATCCAGTTAAAGTATCTACCTCCACCCAACGAGGGATGAGCAGTAGGAAGAAAACAAGAGTTGACTGGAACACAGCAATTTAAATACCAACAGCAGTTCTGACCCATGGAGTATTTTCAGTCTATACTCAATCCAGAAACTGTTCCAAGTACATGCAGATCTAACCACGCTGCAGTACTAGGTAGAGCTCTGTGACATAGAGATGATGAGCTACAAAGCCCATGTGATTGCGCTAACGAAATGTGAATTTTACCAGTCTTTGGAGTGGAAATTTTTTTTATTCTTGGTCCCCTCCTGTCTCCCATTATAGTCTTAGCAATTAATTCAAAGTAATGCAGATACTAGCATGACACATTGACAGGGTGGTGGTATTTAGTGACTTTTCTGTATGAAAGAAATGAAGCCGCAAACCAGTGTGACTTATTTAGAGTACCAAATAAATAGAAAAGTTTTCAGTTTTGAAAGTGAATTCTCGTGTGGCATCTGGGGAACACTTTACCTCAATTTACTATAAGACAAATAAAAATGATCCATCCTAGACAACCAACTAGCTCATCTTCAACCTACAACACAGATTAGAAAAACAGTTCTGCCCTGATCACAGCAAAACATACACCCTCCTCTCTTTGCTCCCACTGAATGCTAAGTATGTTCTCGCGTTGATCTTAGGTGGTCCTTTCTCCATGCTCCTGATTAAGGTACATCTCACAATCCTCTTTTCTGTCTATATCCATAGAGACTACAATAAACAAAAAAATACTAAGAGTGAAGACGCACCTTACAGTAGACTTATGTACTGACTAAAATGAATCCTATAAACTTGCTGACAACTAGACCCAAAGACTTACACATATAATTTTAGTGTTTAAATATTCAGGTGTGTCTAAAGTTGATGCTATCATCTATTTTAAGAAAAGAAAAGGAAGAGACTCTAAAGTAGTTTGACCAGCAAGCCCCTCCCGCTCCCGGCCTTGTCTACTTGGCCCAGGCTCTGTCTTCATTGTTCTTAGACCAGAGCTGTGAATCCCTAATGGAAGTAAAAGTAGGTACTGGAGCATTTTCTGTAGACAGACTGATAATGTCTCATCCGTGACATTTTTTTAAACTGCTGAAAAGGTTTGTGAGATTAATTAACTAAACATAAAATCTTAAAGTGTTAAATCACTGTGGCTCTTCCCCACAATTTGTATTTGTTTAATTAATGGCTCTTAAGAATACAGATTCTGCCTAGTTTTTGATGTTAAAAAATACTTGCTCACAAGGGATGTTATCAACTGTTAAGAGACATGGAAAGAAATTTCTGGGGTACAAAAATCCTCTACGTTGCCAGATGTGGTGGCACATGCGTTTAATCACAGCACTCAGAAGGCTGAGGCAGGAGGATCATTGAGAGTTCAAGACCAACCTGGGCTACAAAGTGAGTTCAAGGCCAGCCTGAACTGCATAATGAGACCCTGTCTCAAAAAATAGGACCAGGGATTTAGCTCAGTGGCCTAAGCACCTGCCTGGTAGGTGTGAGGTTGTACGTTTGATCCCCAATACCAAAAAAAAAAAAAAAAAAAAAAAAAAAATCCTCTATGTCATGATAATGGTTACACAAATAATGATGATACAGGTGTGTTATAAATAAAAATTCATCAAGTCATACACACTTAAGATTTGTGAATTTTATTGTTTACTAATTATGCCTTAATACAAGGGAGTATTAGTCTTTTTACTCCAAAAAGTGTTGGAAACATTATTCCCAGAATCCAGACCATAATGGAAAGTTTTCCATTTATGGTCAATGGAGAAAACAAATATTATAATAAATTTTTCACAAAGCTGAATTTATTTAATTTAAAAGACCATCTTTTATTCTGAGAAAATTTCCAACTTTTTGGTGTCATCTATTTTGAGTACTAGTGCTACTCTTTATGCTACTACAATGGCACTGATTTAAAAAAGCAGAATGATAATGATAATGTTTTTCTCTTTTGCTTTATTTTTGTAATTTTTTTAAATGTAGCTTAATATCTTGGCAAAAATCAAAAACTGATTTCTTGTTTTTTTGAGGCAGGGTCTTGCTATGTAGTTCAGGCTGGCCTGGAATGCACTGTGTAGCCCAGGTTGCCCTCAACTCACAACAATCCTACTGCCTCAGCCTCCTGAACACTGGGATTATAGGAATGCGCCACTACGCTTGTTTCTTCTTTAAATTGATCCACAAAATGAAGCAGTACTACAGCTTTCTAAGTGACCACTATTGGTCCATCTGTGCTTTCAAATTGGCTAGGAACTCATTCACTCACTGTAATGCATCTCTGCTTTCTTCCCTATCCCAGGCAGCCAACTGTTGCCCTCCACCAGCTTGCCTCTCCGTATGCTACGGCACACCCAAAAAGGTGCCCCTCTCACTGGAGGACTCCCTAAAAGTCCTCATAGAACTTCTGCAAAGGCCCTAAAGAGCAGACCTATAGTTCTGAAAGTTGCCAGTGCAGCACACACCAGGAAAATACTACATTATACAATATCACATCTCAGGGGAAGCAGAGCAGAAGTCACACTTGTGGCTGGGGATTCCATACCCTTACTTCAGAACCAGAAATCCCCACCATGTAGTAAACTGAGCAAAAGAAAAGTCACCCCAGGACCCCCAACAGACACACGCCAGCCCCTTCCACTGCAATACCGAGATGGTCCACCTTTCTCTGAGCAAGGTCACAATTTTAACACAATCTTTTTCTTTTCCCTGAAGGAGGATTTTTGACAAGATGTTAGGAAACTGCGTTACCTGTAAAACCCCTTGAGGTTCACTCTGTCCTTTACCAGGTCAGCTGCCTGAACGATAATAATATTCCTCAATGCTCTTCCTGCACAAGAAGAATTCTCTCCATAAATCTAAACAGAAAAGACAGACATAAATGTAGAACACTGTAAATGTAAAACAATAACATGACAATTTGTAAGCTCCTGATGTCATGCTATATACAAAAAATCATGACCAAATCCCTAAGCTTGAAGTGCATTTTAGCCCATATAATTACAGAGCTATCATTACCTTATTTTTAGTACCGGTATACTTATGTTATTGAGCTATAATGATTATTTTCCAAATGCTAAAGTGCTTTACTTAACTAAAATTATAAATAGTCATTTAAAACACAAAGTTTTCAATGTAAAATACTGACTTAAAAACACACCAAAGTCAGATAGTGCCTCCTGGGTCCATCAAGAAGCAGCAGCCAATTAGCCTTTCCAGTAAGCCATGCAAGCCGTATGGGGTCCAGGAAGAGAGAAGCCAGATACCGCCTCCCATGAGCCCACTGTGAGCCCACCAGCACCTGGGCTGAGAATCAAGACAGTCCCCACCCTGCTGGGCAACTGGCTGGTTAGGAGGACAGGCTGAGTTGATAGCAACTGAGGTACAAAAAGCAACTGAATGCTTGTGTCATTTGGTTGACTTGTGCAGGCCTGAGGCCCATGGTTTGAGCATCTATAGGGAGGATAACAGTAGGCAATGTAGCAAATACTGGAGGATTTCCTTCTGTCTTGTTTTTCAAATTCAATATTGTTCTCACTGTCTTTTTTGGATTTATTGTTTTGCATTTAATGTTCTACTTTGATTGGTTTTATTCTGTTTTGCTTGGTTTGATTTTGTGATATCTGGTGGAAAAGACAACTATTGTGAAGATAACGGGATATACTATGGTAGCCACTGTTGATTTCCTATTGTCCTGCTTTGAAGTTCTGTACTAATTTCACTGCTTTGTTTTCATTGGCTTTATTCTGTTTTGTTTTGTTGGGTTTTATTACCTTCAAAATAAAAAAAAAATACAGCATGCCTATAATCCCAGTGCTTGGGAGGCTTAGGCAGGAGGATTACTGTAAGTTCAAGGCCAGCCTGGGCTACACAGTGAGTTCAAGGCCATTCTGGACTACAGAGCAAGATCCTATCTCAAAAAACAAAACAAACAAACAAACAAAAGATCTATATCAATTTTTGCTGGGCATGGTGGCACACACCTGTAATCCCAGCACTTGGGAGACTGAGGCAGGAGGATTTGCCATGAGTTTAAGGCCAGCCTGGGCCACATAGTGAACTCAAGCCCCACTTGTACAGCACAGTGAGACCTTGTCTCAAAAAAAAAAAAGAAAAAAAAAAAAAAGAAAAAAAGCAGTGTTTCTATCGCTGCAGCAAACTGAAGAGTATATTTATATTGTATACTAATTCTACCATACTGATAATGTATTCATATAAAGGTCTTGGGAAATGTGAAAATAATTTTTTCCCTCTTTAGTGAACATCTTGAACCATGACACATTTGACAGCAGGCTGATTTGCTCTAGAGCTTCACTTAACTGCTAAGCTCATAGTTAATTCCACGCTATTTAGTTGCATCGATAGTACTACACGATTCCATCTATCAGATAAAAATTTCATTAAACTTCTTTTTTTAATCTTCTAATTCTCCCACATGAGTTTCTTGATTCTTAGAGGATGAAGTAGAATACTCTTTAGTATTAGAGAAGTCTAGGTTCTTTTGTATAAAGCTGCCTGCTTCTACTTGCATCTCCCTCCAAAGCACGATGTCTCATAGGCAAAGAAGGCTAAATAAAAAAAGCAAAAATAAAATAAAATAGAGTAGCCTCCAAAAGACAAATACTTATAAAAATACATATTGAGTTGTTTTGTTTTGCACTGCTGGGATTTGAACCCAGGGTCTCATGCATGCTAGACAAGAGCCCTACCCTGTGGTACTCCCCTGCTTCCTGGCTATCTTTATTCTGAGAAAACACACTGATAATATACAATGATTTGACAGGGAACATGTTAACCCCGACTTTATACTTTTTTAACTGACCTGATTGTCACCTAAATACAACATGATGAGAAAGTAAAAAGGGCAGGAAATGATTTATTTTTAACCCCCTCCCTTTTTTTTTTGTCTTTTTGAGACAGGGTTTCATGTTGTAGTTCAGGCTGGTCTTGAACTCACTTTGTAGCCCAGGTTGGCCTCAAACCCACAGAGATCCTCCTGCCTCAGCCTCCCGAGTGCTGAGATTACACGTGTGCACCACCCCATGCCTGGCTGGAAATGATTTCTTTTTAACATGTTAAAGCTTACTTTAAAAAACAAAACAAAACAAATCAAAACAAAATTTTAAAATCAAAGCTTGAACAAGCCAGATAACAGAAAGCATGACAAGGGAAGAGGTGTAAGTCAGTTGACATCTGACTAGTCCTAAAATCCTTCAAGATTCAGTCAGTCATTCAAGAGGCATTTAATGAGCAGTTACTATGTGCCAGGTTTTTTCTAGATGCTGGGAACACAATGGGGAACATCCTAAGAAGGTCCTTGCTTTCAGAAATCTCAGTCTCCTGTTATCCTAAAGAACATAAACGTCTGTTGACTGATTTTTTACTGCAATACGACGTAGATATACTCATGTGCTCTTATCAGTGAGCAGAAAGGGGACAGTCCTCTAACAGACAATTGTAAATATACATCTTCTCTCACACAAAGCTTTTAGTGTAAGCTACCCACTATCTGTAAAATATGATGTTTCTATCAATAAGAAAAATTGAATAATACTCTGCCATACTGACAACACACTCATATGAGAGACGTAGAAATGGAAAAAATATATATATATATATTCATATCTCATGAATGATGATACAACAATCAAAACACCCCAAGCATCTTGGTGCATCATTCCTGGTAGGTGAGACAGCGTGAGCACCGCAGCAACCCTGTGAAGCCCCGTAAGGGCAGGAGCAGAGGCAACAGCTACAGCTGGAGAATTCTGCACCAGGATTTGTGAACCTTTGTTAGAGAAAATACAGTAACAGAAACAGAGAGAAAAAATAAATCATACCTGGGAAGGAGTATGTTCAAGGTATGGATTAGAGATTCTTCTTGACAGCGTCTATTAAAAAAAAAAAAAAAAGCAAATCAGAATCAAACAGAAACCTTTGTACCCAAAGAGCAAACACACGCAACAGTAGTAGGTCCAGGGAGTGCCCACGCTGAAAAATGACTTGAGGTCTTGAGTCATGGGCTGCACATAATAGCCTCCTTCTTACTGAGGGCAACTCTCTGGTCAACGTTCATACACCAGGACAAGGCATTCCACTTGAACAGCTCCACTTGAACAGCTGGAGAGTGCAACCAATGAAAGCACAGTGGAAAGACTGGAATTTTGTGCTTGACACTTCATGTGATTTGGATTCCACTTCTCCTTTCCTTTTCCACTTTTACCACTCACTCAGCCCTGCTATGTATCTCAAGGGCTGCTTCAGCTTCTCAGTGGATGTCCCCGCACCCAAACCACGTCCTTTGAGCCATCTGCCAATCTCAACTAAGCAAATCTCCTGAAACCTCTTCTTCTGCTTAGAACAGATCCCTTATCACTTATGTGAGTCAACTCAAGCTCCCTAGCCCCACTGTGGTCTAACTCCAATGGGTTTCTAGTACTGTCCCTGCAGTTCCCTACAAGGCTCCTCTGACTAAGCAAACTCCATTTGTTAGAAGAGCCTGCCACTTATATCCTTGCCTTGGGTCACACCGTTCTCCATCTTGAAACCCTCTACCTTCCTTGACACTTCACTGAATGCCACTCAGAGCCCAGATTTGTGCAGTCACCTCCTGGAGGAAGTTCCTGCCAGAGAGGTTTGTTACTGTTTGGAGCTCCTGATTTTGGTGTTATTCTTGTGGCAGTGCCTATTTTTCTGTGTTTGCATTCACTTGAAGGAACCCATACATTCCTTTAATAAGTGCTGGTCCCTTCTACTGCTCTGCTTTTGCAGCAGAGAGTACACAACCCTGTATGGAGATATTTCTTTTTATATTCATTTACTTAGCCATTATACTTCAATTATGTACTTGCTGGATGGTTTGAATTGTGGGAGCTAATTTTTCCTACCCAATAATCTAGTAAGCAGCACCATCACCCACATGTGCCTTAAGCACAATGGAAAACTATTATCACTTCCTATTGCAGTACTGGAAAAAGAACAGAGAAACTAACACTTACTGAACTTTCAACCTATGTTTAAAAGCTCTTTACACCTCCTTTTCAAGGCTTGCTGTCTTTTGAGATCTCATAGTTTTTAGTCCACTGCCTCCGCTTCTTCGAATAATTGCTAAATTTACGAAATATACCCTACCAGTCATCACTTCCAGCTTCTGAGCCTTCTAACAAGTTTGGCCTAAAGAAAAGAATTTTCATTGTGCCTCACCTTCATTCCATATAGCAATTACACTATTTATCTTTTAATTAAACTGAAATGAGATGTATCAATTTTTTATCCAGAAATGTCAATTGATATTCTGTTAAACGTTTGCCAACTTACTTCAAAGAAAATAAATTTTATAAAGTAGACAGTCCATTTTTAAATCCCATCCTTCTTTGCTAGTCTAGACACACTCCTACTTGGCCCCTCCTGGACTTCTGTCATCCAAGTCTATGTAATGTGTTCCCTTATTGAAATACTGAGCAACTTAAAACTTGCATATGCACTAGATTGATAATATGAAAATCAATCATCATAGTATTTTTTTCCTAACAGGAACAATTTTAAAAATCAATATGGCAGATCAGAATCAACAATCTTTATTATTCATCTAAACACTAAATTCAGCTAAAACAAACAAACAACAGCCTCCCTGCAGCACAGCAAATACTTCATTCACTTGATCTACTTCAAGAGAAAGCTATTGGATAGAAACAAGTTCTAAAAAACCGAGCAGAGCCATTTTCACAAAAGAAAACAAACTACTTGTCTTTCTCTCCACTGCCACCCTAAATCTACAATCTTCACACTAGTATTACACTCACACAATCCCACTTAACAGAAACTTCCCCCACAGAGGGTTTGTTTCAAAAGACTGGTAAAGTGAGCAGATAAAGCAATGGGATCCTTCTATAGAATAGATAACACTATTAGATAAGCTCCTACCCTCCAGGGAATGGAGGAGGGCGAAATAGTAAGAACTGTCTTTTATAGGACACAATTCCTAGATTTGTAGTCAAACTCGGAGAAACTCTCTCTTCACTGGCCCCAGGGGGAGCCGTGGTTCATTAATACTCTAGGATAGTTCCCTCCTCTGAGGAAGCCACAGCCCTCTTTGTGAATCTCAGTAAAGTACTAACCTTTTAAAATAACTCTCCTAACACTGTACTTCTGTACAGACCATTTCCAATATTGACCAAAAGTAGTAAGGACAACAGATTTAAGGAAAAAAAGTAACAGGGATTATCCCAGCCAGCACCCTATCTTTAACAGGTACCGGGAAAGAACTGTTATTTGATTTCAGGAGAGGTGCACCATGGACCAAGACTGCCGCTCTAAACTGCCTCCAGGGCAGGGTTGCTGTCCTGCATTTCACCTGCAAGAGCACACAAGGACCCCCTAGAAAACGCATCCTCCCTTCCCGCTTCCTGTTAATATTCTTTCCTTCAATACTGTTATTCAGCTGTTTTCACCTCATCATTGAATCCCCTGGTTTTCTCCTCTCAGGAGTCCAAAGTGTTGTCTCACCACACCAGTAGCAATTTGCTTTCTACTCATTTCGTATTTATGAAGCACCTACTGAGTCCCTGGTCAGGCACTGTGAGCGCTTCCATAAACAGACACAAGACCAAGAAAGCATCCCTAATTTACAGAAGTCCTTTATTAGAAAACACAGAACCTACTTTAAAGCCATAAATTATTTCTTCATCCTGATGGTCTTATCAATATGCTTATAATGTTGGATGGCTAGTCTACCAAAGCCAAGCGTCCTCTCCTAAAAGGCTCATCATAATATCACATAATAACAATGTGCAGACAAGGCAATAATTCCTTTTTTTTTTTCTCTATTTCCAACTGCTTACAACTACTTAATTTAAGCACATTGATTCTTTCATAAAAGATATATACATCTTGGAGGCTGGGGATATAGCTCAGAGGTACAGCCCCTGCCTGGCAAGACATACATCCCAATGAGAAGAATACTAACAACATGAATGGAAATAGATTTTAATTCAAATTTATTTCTTTTCCTTTCCATTTTAATGAATGATGGGAAATGATTCTAGGCAAACTTCATATTTTAAACATTTATTAGAAAACTGCAGCCCTTTAATATTCACAAATGAATTTCCATAAACAATAGTGCTATAATTCAAAAGAAGAACTGATTAACAACCATATATTAGCTTTTTTTTTTTTTTTAAGTTGGGTGTCCCTTAAAATTAAACTATAATAGGCCATGAAGCTGGATCTGGACCAACCATGGAATTCATTCCAGAGTTGCTAAAAATATCTTGCTGAACAATGTAACAGAAGTAAGGCGCATGTTTCACCAGCTTTTAAAGGAGATCCCTTAATATTATCCTTAGATTCACTTACTCAGGTTACTAAGCGGGAAAAATAATGGAGAAAGACTAAATCATTCCAACCGCCACAGAAGTATAACATACTCTGCTACGAACATGACCCAACAAGAACTGCCAGATTCACCAGTAATGCAAGAATTTGTTTCATGATATAACTTTCAGTCATTGTCCCTTTTCCTATTCTGGGTGATTAAGTAGATACGAAGATGAAACAGTGGAATAAGTACACTGAATTTCTTACAGACCTAGGAATCTGAAAAGCTTCATAAGTAACTGGTGGGCACATATGTTATGAGATTGCAGAATAAAACAGTAGGCTGTGATCTATTAAGCTGTCTAGCAGATTTCTAAGAATTGGGGGAGGAGGTCCTTCTTAAGCCTCAGGATAAACTTACATCTCAACAAAAGCCTGATAAAGATTAAAAGGACAGAATCCCAGCCAGTTCATAGGCTTGAGAATAACAAGGTGATCATGAGTTCAGTGTCGTGAAAACTGGCGAGCAGAGCTGCAGAGGTGGAGGGGCAAGGAGCCACAGCTCTGGGTGTGAACTCTGGTTGCAATGTGGACCCACAGCCATTTCGCTAGGGATCCAAGAGACAGGCCCGCAACAGCCCGTCACAGCCACAAAGAGCATATGCAACAACATCTCAACTTAGCATGGCTACACTAAAGTCAATGACATTCTGGAAGTTATAACATATCCATTTCCCTGTGATATGTTGAGAAAGTAGAAGAAAAGGAAGGTGACAGAAAGGCTTACTGAGTAACTCCTTGACTTAAGCACCTCTCCATATTAATAACTATACCCATCTATCCCTATGTTTACAGATAAGAGGCCAGAGGTTCAGAGAAACGAAGTGTTTTACTAAAAGTTCCAGCACTGGAAAGTTAGAGTGGATTGAAACAAAAGTTGGTTGATTCCAAAGTCACATTCTATTATAACATGCTACATGCTAGTAAATAACAGCAGTTATCTTCTGCTATGTGCCGGATACTCTACTAAGTATTTTTTATGCATTGTTAACACTTATCCTTGGAAAACTCTGAGGTAGGTTTTATCATTAATTCTATTTTGCAGATGACAAAATCAGACTCAAAGAGGTTACAAATTTGCCCAAGTATGTAACCTGCGCCTGTCTTTAGCTGCTGGTCGCACTTGCCAAGCAAGCACTTATGCCACTGAGCTAAATCCCTGGCCCCATACATGTATATTTTAACACAGAACATGATGATTTCAGAGTAACATGACAAACAAGTGCATCTAACTTTATTTTTAAAAAATTACAAATAGTACCTTCTAGATCCAGGAGATTTCAATCCTTGATGTAAACAGAACCTGGGAAACTGAAGAGAAACAAACAACCCAGGTACCAAAGTCCCACCCCAGACTTGCTGGATGAGAATTTTTAGGAGTGAGGCCTGGACCATTTTTCTCTTGAGTTCTCCAGGTTATTCTAATATGTCGCCAAGTTTAAGTAAAATTGTAAAAATAAATGATTGTGGCTGTGGGGCTGGGAGAATCCCTCAAAAATCACCTCCAGTACAAATCCTGCCTGCCAAACAAGCAGGTGCCATCATTTACCAACAGCTCTGGGATCTAAGCCTGAGCCTCCAAGTGCTTGTGTGAAACAAAGAGCTTCTGTTCAGCAAATCCCACCCTGCACCTGCTCCTGTGGTATGTGTTTTCCGTGTGTCCCATCCTAGACATAGCCCTAAGCCAAAGTGTCTTGTGTCTGCACTGAGGCACAGGACCTGCATACCTTCTGAAGGTGTACACCCTTTCAATGGCATTTGCAGAATTAAACTTAATTTTGACATCCCATTATCAAAGGGCTCCGTTCTAGTACAAACATGTTTCCTTACGTAAAAGCTAAAGTGAGAGAGGAAAGTGGGTTCTAGGAACATTTACAAACATTTCACAATCTGGCCTCCCTAAAGAGATAAATAAATTAGCAAGAACTCAAAGCTTCTGGGAAAACAGACGTGATAGGTACAACAGAAACAAACCTCAAACCTCCATCATTTTGACTTCAGTATGTCCTTAGGAAAGTACCTTTCTTTTAGGATGCCTTTTCAAATAAGAGAACAGTTTTGCCTACCAGGGTGGGCTTCCCAGGCTAACACAATCACAAACAGGCTTACCTCTACTTGTCATGGAATTCCCAATGTAACACCTCCTAGACATACCTGCACTCTAAAATGGGCCCTTCCCACAGCAGCCAAGAGAAAGCAGCTCCCACTGTCCAAATCTGAACACTGTACGCAGCAAAATAATGAACATATTTACTTACAGCTGCTCACAGGATAAATACCCACCAGCCCACAAAACTGATGTAAATAAATAACTGAATAAAGCAACAAATGGGGGTAGAGGAGAAAGGACAGCCCTTCCTCACAGAATAATACCAATTACTAAATGCAACAAAAAGAGAAAAACAGCAAATCACAGCTAGGGAAGCACCGCAGTAATACATGTTGCAGACAAGAATCAACAATGGATGCTGAAATGAGTGGGCAAAAATATGCAATATAAGATAGTCAGTGTCAAAGTAAACCCACGCAATACTCAGCAAGTACAGAAGAAAACACACTCACTTTGCAGTGGAGCTTAGCAGATGCTACCTTAACCAAATGACAAAAAATCATCAACTATAAGGTGCCAAAATGACCATCTATCTGAACTCTGGAAGATACACTTATGATATTTTCATCAAAATGCATACCTGAATTTCATTAGAAAACATCAGCCTCTCCAGACTGACGGATATTCTTTAAAATATACTGGTTTGCGCTCTGCTAAAATTGTCAAGTTTATGACAGGACAGGAGAAAGTGAGGAACTTGCTCAGACTGAAGGAGACCAAAGGAAATTGACTACTCAAAGGAATAATAATCTTAACAGGACAACTGGCACATGTGAATAAGGTCAGCATTTTAGTTAAGAGTGGTATCAATGCTGGTTTTGACAACTGTATACATGTGATTCTATAAAAACGTTAACATTTGGGGAAGCTCAGTGATGGTTCTGAGAACTTTCTTTGTACTATTTTTGTAAATTTTAAGACTAAAATTTTTTCAAAACTAAAAGTTAAAAAAAAAAAAAAGCAATGGACTCGTCCCTTGCAGTTTCAAAAAAAAGTCCAATATTATTTCCAAATACAGCATTTCTCTCCTATAAACTCTCTGCATTAGTCAGGTAGGTCATCTGATTTTCAGTAAACAAGCCACATACATTCTCACCTCCATGCCCAAGCCCTTACCATGACCTCTGTGCTACGCACTTCACATTTCCAGACCCTGCACTTCCTTCAGTCCATCCAAGACCTGAGCCTAACGCTTGTCTATATCTGCCACTGAAATAGAATGCCCCCCTCCTCCCCAGCCCCATTTTTAGCTCTTTCTCTTCTCTCCACAACCAGCCCCATAAATCCCAGTGAGATTTATGCCTTCTGCAAGCTTTGGACCTCCTGTGCTACATAGCGAGAGCTGACTGTCCAGCGGTGGTATTTCTTCTCAAGGCACGATGTCTGAGAATCCACTGACTCTCAGGCCAATGGGTAGAGCGCATTACCACTTCAAAATCTACAAAATCCACTGCCACCTCTGCCCTGCCTCAATCAATCCCCACCCTGCCTTAAGTGACCATGCATAGGTAGTGCCTAGGTAGATATCTATGCACTGAACAGTTTAGGTGTTTGCTTCAAAGTTTAAAGATTCACTGGAAGAGCAGTTATTTCAGCACAGTGAAAACCACTTATTTTGTGTGGGACCTTCAAAGGGGTAAAAAGTCCTTTTTTCATTTCCCATATTATTCATGTATCAGAAATGAGTAAAAGAAATTAACCCAAGACTAAGCATGTTGCTCAGTGCCCAGCATGTATGAGGCCCCAGGGGCAGCGCAGCTTTGGAGTAGCCACCTTTCTTTGGGAACTAAAACCAAATTAGTCTTCAAGATACTTCTTGTCGCCGGGCGTGGTGGCGCACCCCTTTAATCCCAGCACTCGGGAGGCTGAGGTAGGAGGAGTGTTGTGAGTTCAAGGCCTGCTTGGGCTACAACACGAGCACAAGGCCGGCCTGAGCTACATAGTGTGACCCTGCCTCAAAAAACTAGGGCTGGGAGTTTGGCTCAGTGGCTTAAGCGCCTGTCTGGCAGGTGTGAGGCTGTGAGTTTGATCCCCAGTGCCGCAAAAAAAAAAAAAAAAAAGATACTTCTTGTCTAGGCGTACATACATTTTTGACAGTCAAAAAGCAGTAAGTGTGATAATGTAGAATCTTTCAGTGAAAAAAGAAATCAGAACGCTAATTTTACTTTTCTCAGTTACTCAAGGAAGACTGACAAACAGCACCGTAAGAGACCTCCTGGGTCGCCTGGTCCATTCCACAATGTTTGCTAAGAGAAAACAGCTGGCAATCTAGATTAGGAACCCACATACTAAAGCCAGCTGCCACCTGATTTTGTAAAGTTTTATTGGAACACAGATGTCATTTGTTTAGACATCAATTCTAGCTGTTTCCCTGTTAAAGTGGCAGAGGAAAGTAAAGCAAAGCCCAAAATACTCTCTAGTTCTTTATAGAAAATGCTCACAGGTCCTGGTATAAATGATGAAAGTTACAGAGCAGGACAAGCTTTGTAATCACCCCAGAATATATTTCAGCACTTGCCAGATCTCTTTGCATGTTGAACCAAAATTACTACTGCAATTTAAGATCATTTCCTTTGGAGCCATTTAAGGAATATCTCCATCTTTACTAATGTTACATAAAAGAAATGGCAGCCAAAAAATCATTTTCACAGATTGAAACAAAAAGTGGTGTAGGGTACTAGTCAAAATTGTCCTCATAGAAGGTAAGCCCTAGGAATATACTGTCTGGCACACTTAAAAATTTGCCATGATCTTACATACTTATCACAAAAAGAATGATGGGAAGAAACTTTTAGAGATGATGAATAAATTCATGGCACAGATTATAGCAATTATTTCAAATGCATAGTCTTATTTCAAAAAGATCAAGATGTATACATTATAAGTGGTATACATGAAATACGTACAGCTTTTTGTATGTCAATCGTAACTCAATAAAATGCTTCTAAGATGAAAGAAAGAACAATTTCACTAACTCCTTTTAAACTGGGAACTTCTAATCTATACCATAATCTAGGTAAATCTAGAGTACACAAAACTGACAGTTAGTACCAAATACACAAAAATATTAGCAAGAGTACAATATGTTGCTTCAGACATCTGAATCTTCCACACAGTATTCTCCACATAGATTGACTTACTCTCATACATTTAAATTTTCACATAGTTTATGATAAAATGCATTCATATCCTAAAATCTCTGTTTAGAATTTCTTTTACCTGCTTCTAAAGCATGTTAGATTTGGATTTCCCCTAATTCATAAGAATCTTAAAGACAGGGCCTATACTGTACTCGTACTTATACATATCCATGGTGTCTAACATAAAGCACTGTATATAGTTAATTTTCATTGTTTGCAAAAAGAAAAAGAAATGCAGCTCTCTTTTGAAAATGTTTTTAGCTTTGTTCACCTTCTAGGACTTACAGCTCCTTCCTTTGAGCATTGCTTCTTCTCCTGGGATACATCCTCGCATAGTGGCTAAGGGTAGAGCTCTAGGTTTATACCACTTGGACTCACAGTCCATCTGCACCTCTTGTAAACTATGTCCTAGGACAAGTTATCCAACTTCTTTACTCCTCTATTTCCATTGCTTTAAATGCATTAAATAAAATCTCCACATAAGGTTCCTATAAAGAATAAACAACTTAAAATAGTGATTCTCACACTGTAGCATGCATCAAAATTTCTTGGAGGGCTTATTGAACCAATTTCTGGGTCCTTACTCAAGGTGTGGGTTTTGAGGGGTCTGGTATGAAGCCAGAGAATCTATGTGCATTTCTAATAAGTTCCCAAAGGATGTTAATGCTGTGGGTCCTGGAACTACCCCTTTTAGAACCACTAACTTAAAATTATGTGAAGAACATAGAATAGGGCCTTGTAGGTAACTGGTAAGTGTGCAAGGCATGTTAACCACCATTACTATGCAGAACTCAGCAAACTTCCCTATTAGTATGTATGTGCTTGCTACTACTGGCCTGTAAGCTTCTCAAAGCACAGGATCGTATCCTTTCACTTACATCCCTAGGATGAGTCAGAGTGCCCGTCACATACCCAGGTCTATGGAATACTATCAGAATTTTCTGCATACCAGGATAGAACACTCTCACCCAAGGACCCTCTGGTTAGAAGGGAAAATGGGATGCATGAGAAAGAAAATCCTACTGGCAACCTCCCCAAGGAAATCACATCCAGCATCTTTTGGTCATGGGGTATTTTATTTACCCACTTGATCTATGAGGGTTAGGCCCCATTTCTCATACTTGAGAGCCTGAAAGAACCAATTTGGAATTATTCAACTGTTAGTAGGTGCTTGGGGCCAGGGCTCTTTCTCTATTGGGTACAGAATGTCAATGGGCTTCTATCCGTGGTAACAACTTGCCATCATCACTGTTGATGATTTCAGGTATAGTCAATTTTAATAAAAATGTAAGTTTTACCTACATGCTGACAAGTGTAGTCCACTCTAAATTTATAGTATCACTGGTTTATGACCATATATATTCCTTGGGTCTCTCATGTCTTTTAGTTAATAATTCATTTTAGAATTCAGAAGGACTTAGCAGTCTACAACTTCATCTATAGAAGTTATAAAATTCATGACTCATGTATTTCCAGGGTTATAACACAGATCCTCCATAATTTTGCAAATATTAACAGCAGTTCTTTAATCTCAAATGCAGACTCAGTATCAACCTACAAGGTCATTTTTCTAGCTCCCCTGGGGTCATCTAGGGTAGTTAGGACTATTTCCGCTTACCTTGTATAATTCAAGCTTAAAAAATTTTCGTGATAGAGATTAAAAACAGTGTCTCTCATTGGTTAACATGTTACTCTTTGCCACAAGAAGTGGGCCAATGCCTTTCTTCTTTTTGGCAATGGTCACAGATAAAAGCTTAGTTTTGCTGTTCTTATTGCACAACCCCTGAGCTAGCTGGCACTTGAGTCTTATGGGCTTATGAAATTTTATCCTGGGTCACAGGACCCTCCTTCCTCTTGTATACATACCTTTTTAAAATCTGAAATTCTTTAAAAGTTTACTTTATAACAGTCTGAGGTCATGAGTTCAATCTCTGGTACAAAAAAAAAAAAAGTTTGTAAGTTGGGTGTAGTGTCACATGTCTGTAATCCCAGCATTTGGGAGGCTGAGGCAGAAAGATAGGTTGCAAGTTTGAGACCAGCCTAGGCTACAAAGTGAGCTCAAAGCCAGCCTGAAATGCACAGCAAGAGCTGTCTCAAAAAGACCAAAAAAAAAAAAAAAAAAAGTTTATAGGCACACTGGTCTCTTTAACTTTCACTTTTTAATTTGCCAATATATTTGAACAGTGATACTACAGTAATGCAGTAATACCAATTTCATTCACCTTTTTTGCTGTATTTCCTTTTAATGCCTCCAGTTATGATACCCTATCACTTCTCTACTCGTTGAAATCAGATTCCAAAATGCAGTGATCCTAACAGGGTCACTTTTTGTGAAGCCTGCCCGCTATGATGGGAACAGGCTAATCAGCATTGTTTTGCTTTGATGCTGATGACTTTCTTGCTCTGACTACAGATACTCCTTGCCTTAGGATGGGTTTGGGTCCTGGCAAACTCACCAGTAAACCAACAGTACACTTCACGCACCTAATCTACTGATACCCTAGCTCGGCGACACAGGACACTGCAGAGGGTTGGTTGTTTTCCCTTCATGAGTTCCTGGCTGAATGGGAGCTGAGGCCTAGTCCATCTGCCTAACACCTCAAGGAAGGACTGTACCATAAAAGCTAGCCCGGGAACAGCTCAAAATTCAAAGCAGGCTTTCTACTGAATGCATACTGCTTGTGAAGCCATCATATAGTAAAAAATAATCTGAAGATTATCAATAGTAAATTGGAGACCATCTGTATAGTCGTACACTTCCCAACTTCATGACGCAGTTCATATTTCCTTCTGCTGCCACTGAACCACCTTCTTTCTTATTTGTTCATCATATTGTTTTGTCTAGACTGTCCAGGAAGCCTTTATTTTCTCTAAGTCACCATAGAATGTTTTATCAAACTGTTTCCCCCTCCCCCAACTTTCCACTCTGGCGCAAACTTTCATTACAGTGCTAGCAAACATCACTAGGATTCCTTTGGTCAGAGCATGTGAGATGTGGTTGAAACATGCACCAAATGTGTAATTTTTAAAAGCTTATTACAATAAAAGACACAATGCCATTAATCCCCCTCAAACTATCCCCCCTTATTTTGAACAGATTTATTCCAACATTCTTGCCACTTTCTGAAGCAGTTCTGCAGGCTTCTTTCATGTCTTTAGTCACGTTATGTGGCTGTCTCAACATCCTGAATAAATTCAAATGTTTACCTTTCATGGTTATTTTGCCTTTGGGGGAAGACTCAGACATCACTCAGTGCCAGATGCAGTGGATAAGGTGGATGAGGCCACACTGTAAGGTGTTCATGAGCCTGTCTTTCTGTTGGATGGCACTCAGCAGCGGTATTCATTGCAGTTTTTATCATATCTTGTAAAGATACAAAGAGGACTTCCAGCACTGCTTCAGCAAGTGGCAAGAATGATGGGATAAGTGTGTCTGAAGCAAGGAGAAGTATTTTAAAAGAGATTAATGGCAATGTGTCTGTCTTAGTTACTTTTCATTCGTGCTAGAAGGAAAGGTTTATTTCTTACAGTTCTCGGGAGTTTCAGCCAATACTCAGTTGGCTCCAAGGCAGCACGGCATAGCGGCCACCAAACAGCAAGGCACAAACCCAGCAAGGTTCCCGCCCTTACTTTGTGTATCAGCTCCACCCTTGGGTGGGTGCAACACTCACATCACTAATCCCAGCACTAGTCAACAAACCAATCACAAAGGCCAGACTCAGTCACATCTAAATTACATGAAGCCTTAGGGGGGACACAGCATCAAACCAATACAGTGTCTTTTATTTTAAAAACTTTAAACATACAGCATGTATTTTGGTTACCCTTTGAACCTCAGCATAGGATGTTCAGATTTTCTGAAACCTCCAGTTCTCTGGTTTCCTCCTGGGAAGTCCCCTTCTGTGGGACTGCAACTGCATCAGTATCAGCAAATGTGTTCACCCTGCTCACAAGGAACCTCCCATAGAGCCTCCTGGAATGCTTCTAAGGCCAATTGACAATACCTTCCACCAGCTCATGTCAGCTAATCTGCAGATGGCAGCAATCAACAGGCATCTACAGTAGGCACCTCCCAGTGTGGTGTGCAGACCAGCAGTGTCAGCCTCACTTGGGGCTTCTGAGCCATGAAGATTCTCAGGGAGCACCTCAGCCAGACCTGCTCCATCAGAAAATGGCATTTAACAAAAGCCCTAGGTGACACAGTAAAGACTGAGAAGCTGTGATCCATACCACCTAGACATTAAACCCTGCTTCCTGTTTCAGGTGTCTCTAAATTAAAACTCCTCTAAATATATCAAAAAAGATCCTCCTAAAAAGGATTATAATATGGAGAAAGTGAGTCTTGAAGAGGTTTCTTATTCTATTTTCAAGGCTGAAAAATGCACATAAGCAGGTTGTAAGTGTCAAAGAATTCCTACAGTAAATAAACCCGTTTAACATTTCTCAAACACATCCAAGAAAACTGTAAATTTTATTTATTTATTTTGATAAGCATCCATTACCACCTTGAACTGCATTTACTGGTGTTAACAGAAAATAGTGAATTAAAAAGCTCTCGGTGTTTAATTGCTTCTATTTGACAACTGCAAAACACTTTACTCCTCCAAGCCTCTCCTACTGACCTATTTCCCAGTGAACTGTCAATATACTTATTAATCAGGTTTAGATGTGAAATTGTCTACTTTCTCAGTTGGAGAAGTCACACAAAACCAGGCAGCCAAAACAGGACATTCTATAGCCAAAAAGAACAGTGGGGACAAATTTATATGTATTGGGTACATGATCTTAAATCAGCTGTGTTTTATGTTCACTCCTCTTGAAGCATAATTACTGTGAGATGTACTTCCTAAGGGGTTCCATTTTTAGAACTGAGTTTTTACTTATAATCAAATGTCACATTGAACATGTGTAGATATACGCTTGCTTTCTGTTTGTATAAAATTAGGTAACATAATAATTTCTTCTATAACATTATTCAGCTCAGCTACAGTAAATCACAGAGGCCCTTCTGAACATTAACGCTGATGGACAATCTGTTCCCAGATGGAAGATCTGTAGTTAAGAAAGTAGCCTACATTCCAAGAACAGAGGAGTAGGGAGTTGGTCCACGCCACGTGTAACTGCTGTAGAAGAAGAAATCTTCTGCTGGGGTATGTGTAGTACATCCAAGGGTTTTACACGGTCATCCCAAAGTACTACTCTCCATGTCTGCCCCTGACTCCCATTTCTCCTCCCTTCTATACCCTAGTCTGGGAACATAAGAAAATATTACATAGTTATCACGGATATTTTAAAGAGTTTATAACTGTGAAAGTACTTTGGTGAAAATGAAAAATAAAAATAAAACTGAAGAGACAAGTATAAGACACTGTACAATAAAATAATAGAAAAGAATATACTAATAAACTGGGGCTTTATGGGGCAGACACTGATAGATTTTTGTTTCTTTTCTTATAGATTTCTCACACAAAGTATATTACTTTTATAACCAGGAATAAAAAGCTGTAATGCAAGATAAAATCTCCACGCCCACCACCTTCTCCACTCCAGCCTATGAAAGAAAGTTCACAGATGAGAACAGCGACTCCTTATACTGTACATAAAACATGAGGCACAGTACAGGTACTACATTTGCTACTCACTGGCTCTATGAATTGTACATCAACTTTTTTTTTTTTTTTTTACTAACTGTGATGTTAACACATAGGACACTGTCTTCTTTAGAGCTGCAAGCATGATTTTAAGCTTACTTCCCAACCCAGAGTCCTACATTGCCCATCACATTCCTCCCTAGTCTTGAATGCCAACTCTCCAGCTAGATACAAAAAATGTCAGTGTTCAGGTGTCAACATGCAGAGAAGGACAAAGCTACAAATGTGAGAAAAGTAAGTTTGGAAGAACCCTGAAATACATATGCAATTAACAATTTTTTCACACCAATCTTTCACTGAGAGTAAGATGAAAATACCAAGACAACTGCTTTCAAAGTAGTTCCTAAGCTAGACCGCAAAGTATTTAAAAACTCATACATGGAGTGTGAAGCTGAATGATTGAACCATTTTTCTTTTCTCTAAGAGATATGCCCCTTTCCAGGGCATAAGGCCCACTGAAGCATGTTATTTCCACACTGTCTTGAGTTTGATATTATGTGTGTTCCTTGAAATAAAAGGGCTTGAAGGAAAAATAGTTACAGGAAGTACTCAGTTGCCCAATGTTCTAAGAAAGAAATGCACCCAGAAATGGGACATCAGTAACAGGTAACCACAGATTTCCTCCTATTATATATTTTGAAAGCTATGAATTAGAAGACAGACAGTTGAAAATAATGGGAAATCTTAGAACACTAAACTACTGTTAAAATCCTAGGCACATTATACTAAAGCCATATATACCATTCTAGGTTTAAAGCCATATATGGTTCTGGAGATGAGTTACACAACAAAATAAATATACTTAATGCTATTCAACTATACACTGAAGATGATTAAGTTGGTAATTTTTTTAATGTATTTTACCTTAACTAAAACAAAAACACATGAGAATGATATTTGATGAGTTCTGAAATTACTTGTAAATGATAATCTTCAAAACCAACTAAACATACAGTGAAAGCCTCCAAATGACAGTTCTCTTCATAGCCTTCTGTAACTTTGCCTGTAGACTGCTGTGCCTCGTGCCAAGCAGAGATTCAGTGCCCTGTCAAACTTACTTCATTTCTGGGAGGTTTTAAATAGTCACGTTAGAAATGCAATAGTGAACAAATGAAGCTCCAGGAGCTAATTAGCACAACTGTGGGCCCATGTTTTTTGCTTATGAATGTGTACTCAAATGCAGCACGGAAGTGGTCATTATAAATAAAGCCTTAAATATAAAGGTAAAAATGAGGACTGTTCCAACTTCAGAGAACAGAACTTTCTTTTCCTTAGAAAAGCACTTTGTCCCTCCACCTTCACCCACATTTCTAAAGTAGAGATTCCATGCTAATAAAAGGTTTTCAACTGTCATTTCTTATTACTGAAGAGATCTGACACACATGGGGAAACTTGTTTTTGAAAGCATTCCAATTAGAAATTAATTCCATGACTCATGGCAGACAATTCCTTCCACATAACCCTCACTTAAGTCCTATGTCTCTCAAGCAGGACAACAAACGCTTTTGCACAGTCACAGTCCTATTAACCAGCAGGTGTTACATTAAATCTCTAACCACCTTCTCTCTGCCTTTCTCACGCTCTTCTCTGCCTGAGAGAGCAGTCAGCTGCAAGGTGTGCAGAGATACACTGGAAGACCCTGTGGCAATCTTCCTAAGTCACTGCCTTTCAAACCTTTCTTCAACTGCAACCCACAGTAAGGAGTATATTTTATATGGTTACTCAGGTCACACAAGCGTACGATATACATACACAGCTGAAACAAAATGCTTGAAGCATCTCCTTGTCATGCCTACCAGTCCAAATAAACCCGGAGCCCAGTGAGTTATGCGATAGATATATGTATTCATATTAAATGTTAACATTTCATTATAATGATTCTATAATTCCAATATTAAGCCATCCATAAGAATTTTCCACTTTTTTTTATTTTATTTATTTATTTATTTATTTTTGCAGCACCGGGGATTGAACTCACAACCCCGCACCTGCCAGGGCAGGTGCTTAAGACACTGAGCCAAACTCCCAGCCCTGGTTTTTGAGGCAGGGTCGCACTGTGTAGCTCAGGCTGGCATTGCGCTTGCGTTGTAGCCCAGGCCGGTCTCGAACTCACAACGCTCCTCCTACCTCAGCCTCCTGAGTGCTGGGATTAAAGACGTGCGCCACCACGCCCGGCTGAATCTTCCACTTTTTAACGCTACTTTGAATCTTCAAAATGGTCAATACAGAAATGTTTAGTAACATAATATATTTAAAATCAGACTGATTTGCATGACTGTGTACCTAGATATTATGTGTGTAGGCTGGTGTGTTTGGGAGGGAGGAAGAGAGACTGACTAATCCATCTTGAGACTCAAAATATCAATTCAATACATATACATCATGGGCTGTATACTAGTCATTGATTTTTTTCAAAGTAAATTTTCTCCATAAATAGACTGTATTCTGTGCTTGGCAGAATAACCAACACTCTTAACAATCTCAACCTGAATGAAAGACTACTTCAAAGAATGGATAGATGTAATTTTCTTTGAACCAAGTTGAATGAAAAGAATATGTATTTCAGACATCTCATGTTCTTTTTATTTCCAAATATTAATGCTGCAATTTAAAAAAGACTTTCTAAAAACTTTACAGAGCTAGGATGATTTATCTTTTGTAAGAGTTTCTCTTTCGGCTATTTCTCATAAATAACAGGAAGAAAGGCTGTTTTGTGATTGCTAATAATAATCATAAAAGCATAGTATTTAAAATCTTTAAAAAAGAAACAAGGTGGCAGAAAAAATTGACTACACTATCCCTTTGTGTAGCAGAGGAACACTAGGTTCAAAATGTAGAGACTGATATCTCTGTGTCCTCCTTTGCTAATGTTTCAGAACTGATGTATGAAGAACTGAAAGTGGTTAAACAAAGACTGGCAATTTGTGCCAAGGGGAGAGTGAGTGCAACAGGGAAGAAGTGGCATGCAGAGTATCACAGCTTGTATCTAGATCTTTCTCCAAAGACTCATGCACTCAGAGGTGGGGCTTCTGGGAGTGGCTGGATCATGGGTGTGTGAATATGGATTAACATGTGTAGTAACTAAATTAATCCACTGACTGGTTTAGCATAATTATAGATGTGAATAATGGGAAGGCCCATTCCTCACGTGGGGGGCACCAAACAATAGGATTGTAGTCTGAATGGAATAAAAGGGAAAGGGAGGCTGCTGCTTGCTACCTGCATGTCATGCCATGGACTGTTTCTCCTCTGCCATACCCCCCTTGTCATGCTGCCCTGTCTTGGAGCCAGCTGACTATGGACTGAAACCTCTGTGAACTGTGAGCTAAAATAAACCTTTCCTCCTTTATCTTGTGAGTTTTGAGTATTCTGTCCCAGCAGTGAGGTAGTAACTAAGACAGAGGGTCAGCCTACAACCTAGAGAGAAACTTGGTATTTAGCAGCATTTGATAACATACATATGTGTGGTTGCTCAACTTATAGTGACAAATACATCATAAATTGAAAATACGATCATTAGTCCAAAATGCATTTAATCCTGTAATCCCAGCACTTGGGAGGCTGAGACATGAGGATCACTGTGAGTTCAAGGCCAGCCTGGGCTACAGAAGCAAGTTCAAGGCTGGACTGAGCTACAGAGTAAGATCCTATCTCAAAAAAAACCTCAAAACCAAATCAAAACAAAATGTATTAATATGCCTGTTATAGTTTAGATCTACAATGTTCCCCCAAAGTCTCACATGTCCAGAGGGTGAACTTGTAGGGAAGTGATTGAATTATAAGAGGTCTAACTTCATCAGTGGGTTAATGTGTGATTTGATGGCATTATTGGAAGGTGATGGAAAAAGATTGGGCCTTACTGGAAGGGTGCAGATAGTAGAGAATTGAAAGACTATCTCTAGTCCCTGGTCTCTCTTCTCTAGCTCTCTCACTCCCTTAGCTTACTGGCTGCCCTAAGGTGAGACATTCTCCTCCACTATGCTCTTCCACCAGAATGTGTTTGCCTTGTCACAGGCCTAAAAGCAATGGAGTCAGCCAACCATCAACTGAAATTGTGAACCAAAATAAGCCTTTCCTCCTATCAGTTATTATTCTAAGGCATTTCATCACATCAACAGAAAGCTGACACCTAAGCCACCAAACATCATAGCTTAGCCACAGAGCATACTGTAGGATGTCATTTTCCCCACTGGTGGCCTCATGGCTGCCTGGGTACTGTGGTACTACTGCCTAATAGACCAAGAGTTTTTGTAGCCATATGATCAAAATTCAAAATTGGAAGTATGATTTTTGCTCAGGGTGGTTCACTTTCACACAATCAGCAAATCAAAAAACTCTTAAGTCAAACCATTGTAGTAAGGTGGGAACAGTCTTCATAAGCACAATACTTACTAAACATTGTCATATTGCTTATTCTTTGCCACTCTTCTATTCGCTTTTTATAAATATTAATGCATTTGTTATTTGTGATTGTCTTTGGAGGCAATGAGAGGTTGTCACCTGCCCACAGTCATTCAGTTGGTGAGTGTCAGTGAAAACATGGATAGCTTGTTGTTGCATTCTTACTCAGAATTCCTCCATCTGGACACTACGAATGTCCTTGGTTCCTGCCCCCTTTAAGGGCTGTATCTCTAGACTTCCAATTGTTCTGCAAGCTGACCTGGAACCCTGAACTTTCTAGCAATTTCAGAGTTGGTATCTCTTATTTGCAATCAAGGCCCCTGACAGACTCATCCTAAACCCAACCCAGAAGACAGTATGTGACCACAAGACCTCTACTGCACCCAGCTGTGGAAACAAGTCAGTTACCAAGCACAAGAGGAGAGGCAGGCAGAGGTGGGGTGAGGTGGGTACAGGAAGGGATGTCCTATAAATGAGCCAAGTGCTCACCTCACTTGGTGAGAACCAACAGCTCTTATGAAACTTATGAGCTTGAGAAGAAAAAGTGATGTTTGTTGTTGTCAGTTTCAAGAAGGTGTGTGGTGGGGGGCGGGGGGTATTTCATGAAGTCAGTTGTAGAGGATCACAGTGTTCTACCAGAACTTCCTGTGAAAAGCAGATATGAGTATCTCTAAAGCAAGAATTCCCTGGACTTCACATACATAGAAATTTAAGAAGCAGGAGAAGGCAAAAGTGGGTAAAGGAAATAAATACCTCCTTTATACCCAGTCAGCTGCCTTTCTTCTCACACGGGCTGTCTTCCACCTTATCTTCTTCCACCTAACCCAGGCTGGCCTTGTTGGCAGCTGGCACTGTGCTTATCCAGCCCGGAAGGAGTGACCAGGAGACCTGGCACTGGACAGATGTAGTCTGAGGACAAGGTGGGGGGAGTGTCAGTTTCCATCTGCCACAAAAGCACCATCAGTTGGGTGGGAGAACACCAAGTTGGTCACCGAATGCTTTCTGGTTCTCTGTCCTTGAACCAAAAACTGAAATTTTAAAATGTCATTTCAAATAATTATAAAATAAAATAAAAATAATTGTATAAGCATCTCCTTTCTTCTCTTACAGATGGTAACATACACAACCACTGAATTCAGAATTTCTTAAATAAGAGTCTTGAAAATCTAGGAGACTTTCTGTATAAAACAGTGATGGTGAACCTTTTAAAGCTTTTAGTCAAAACGAACAGCCTCCTGCAGTAAAATAGGCTCGCCACCACTGGTATAGAATAAAGACAACCTTTTGCCATATTGCTGACAGTTATTTCATTAAGATCAGGAGCTGATTTTTCTGCTTTTGTCGATATTCAGTTGCCTATTAAAACAGGAAGCAAATCACCAAATCCTAGCATTCTTCCCTTGCCAAAGCCTGATTTCTTCACAACGCGTCCATCTCAGAACTGGCCAGGCCTTTACAACCAGGACCATGTCCCTATGATTTCCACGCCTTCAACCTCTCCTTTGTTCGTTCTGCATGCCACCCACTTGGACTAATCTCTCAGAGAAATGCTTTTGTCAGTTGACTGTGACAGCCACTTTACATGAGTTATATCAGGCTCACATATAGTCTTACTTCTCTACTATCTAGAAACAAATATATGTATCTATTGCATGAAGTGGTTTTCAAATGCTAATATGAAGAACAGGAAGGGCCATGCAATCTATTTTTATTAAACAAAATTTACTTACTTATTAAAGTTACTGAGTTATAAAGAACAGTTTATTCTGGTGTGATACACTACTGGGGGAAGACTGATCCAAGCAAAATAAATAACCTGCTTATCAATTATTTATGCTTGAAGGTGGCAGAGGAATAAAAGGCAGGGAGGAGGTAACATTGTGGTCTGAAGGAGGGTGGCCAAGGGGCCTCGCCAGAAGACTGGCCTCAGGACACCGACCCGTGGCAGGTCACTGGGTGCCTGGAGAAAGAGGAATCTAGCTAGGAAGCAAGTGTCAGACCCCCAAGGGAGAGCATGGCTAGCATGATGAGCAAGAAGGCCTGGGGGGACTACAGGAGTGAAGAGGACGAGGATGTGGCTGCACTGGGTCTGAGGAAGAAATTGTCTTCTTCGTTTATAAAGCATATTCTTTGCAATGTTATGACACCACTCACATAGATACCCAAAGTTAAATATGTCAGAATCTCCAGGTGAGACGAAGTACTGTATATGTAAACCATGTTGCCTAATAGCAAACTTTGGTTGTTATTTTATACTTGGCTTTGTTCCTTTCATACAGTAACAGCAAGTCTAATTTTTGAGATCCAAGAACTGTCAGTAACATAATTGCTCAGTAAAGTATTTTTAGCAAGTTAAAATGATACTTGTGAGCTGCATTTCATTTAAACTAGCAGATCTCTCCCACTGCTGACAGACTGCTTTCATTTCCTTCTTGAGAACTCAAAAGAGCAGGTAAGCCTATTTCTCAGAACTGTATTGCAAGTTATTAATTTAGATGTTATACAGTGCACAAAGTAGGTCAGACCCCACCCTTCCCAAGGTAACATGGACCTAACCCCGGTGAACAGACCAAACCCACTTCTTATGTCACCTCCATGCTGACGTGTTCTTCCCACCCCACGCACAGGGAGGCAGATTCTAGGTCTTCCTGTTGCTGAGGTACTTTTGGTTCTATCACAGAAGTTATACTGGTTATTTTATAATTTGAATAGTTTTCAAAAGTTAACTTGTAACTATAGACCTATTTATCTCCTCCACTGGCTTGGAGCCCCTGAAAACAGGCACTCTGTATTCATTTTTGAATTCTCAGTTTCTAAGGTCTGAGGGAGATGTTATCATTTTTGTGCTTTTCCTTTCCTTTAATGCTCTGAAAAGGATGACATTCCTAGTGCTTTCAATGAGTGGCTGGCTTTGGCCAATGAAATCTGAGCAAATGTAACTTTGGGCTGAGCATTTAGAAGCTCACGTGCAGCTCCCCATTCTCCATGTGCTGCAGTCACTGCAGGAGAAGACGTTGACATGGGAATGTCATAAGAAGCAGAGCTGGCTCACGGAGGACGGCTACCTGGAGAGCACCCAGACACAAAATGTTCCTTTTGTAAGCAAAAACACTTTCATTGGACTAATCTACAAAGGTTTTGGTGTTTTTTGCTATTGTTGTTGCTAACTGCTCTATCCTGATGGACACAGCAGATATGTAGTAGCCACCCAATACAGATTTTAGAGGAAAGAAAAGATACCAGCAGGCAAAAGAAGGTGGCTGCATTGGACGACAGGGTGAGATGTCAGGGACAGATGCCACATCACAGGATGCTGCCTGCAGCAAAAGAGACAACTAACAAAATCATTAATCTGCTTTACTTCAGCTTACATTTAGTTTATTATTCCCAAAGCTAATTGCTTAAACAGAAGCATCTATGTTAATTACAGTCATTAAAAAATGAAACTAGTTTTAAATTTCATAGTCTTACTTCTCCACTGAAGAAGCAATACCTTCTTGTACATACCTATTGTCCAAGGCAGAAGCCCTTCTTTAAAATATGCTAACTAGCAGTTAGTATGCCTACAAACTCTCTAACCCCTCAGGCACACCAGTTAGGCAATGTTTCCTCAAGCCCCTGCAACAGTCCTCTTCTCTTCTTGGGGTTGGAGGTTTGAGAACTTAAGTAGTCTATGAGATGTCTGAGAGAGGTTGGACTGGTTGAAGACTCCTCTGAGTCCCAGCATGCAATAGTGGGCTTCCACCACCCACACTCCTGAAAAGGGATGCAGCACCCTCCCCAGACAAAACAGAGCCCTCGGTTGGGGCCTGGTAAGCTCACAGATGGGTGCAAGGGTGAAGAAACAGGATCACTGGGCAGTGAAATAGGAGAAGCTGATTCAGAGCAGAGGTGTTGGGAAAACAACCCACCAGGAAAGCCTTCAGGGAGAAAGCCTGACAAAGGAGAACAGGGAAACAGGAATGGCAAAGCCAGAGGAAACCAAACCCAAAATTGAGGTGGATAGCTCATCCAAGGGAAGTGAGTAAGGAGATGAATCTTCAAACACTAAGAGAAAAGCTAAATCGAGATTTCTTGGGCCCCAACCAGAGGAGATGCTAAGCATACAAAGTAGACCTGGGTTTCCCAATGGAACAGACACCTTTCCCAGCTAAGGGGACAGGAGAAATTTGCACTCCAGAATAGAGATGAAAACAAGGTACACTAGCAAGAACTGTGTTCACTGCAGGGTCAGGACTGGAAAAGGAAGCCTGAGTGACTGGGGGTCCTTCTCCATATGGGTCTCTTCTTGGTTCCAACAGGAGATGAACTCCCACATGGGTCATTTGCTCCAGACCCCTTTTCCTCTTCCCTCTGGCCCCTCCTGATGGCAAGCAATGCTCAATCATGGCCACTGATGGGGAGACTTTATCTAGAAAAGTCGTCTCCCTACTGGAGAATTGGAGCCCTTCTTTGTGCTTCCAACGGCTTGACTTTTCTGGGTACCTAGTAAACACAAACTATTGAAGTAATGACCAGAAAGAATAGGAAACAAAGGGAAACCAAATGATTCCTATACTTGAAACCTGTAGCACATTGAGTGACATAAAATGATCATCACTGTTTGCCTCAAACATATGAAAACATATGTTGGACTCTCTCATGCATCCGTGCTTTTTTGACATAAATATACAAAAACCCAGAAAAGTGATGCAAAAATTTCCACAGTTGATTTTTCCTCATTGAGAAATTTTCTTTTTAGAAAAATTGTTATAACAGAGAATTTAAAGATAAAGGCTATTTTGTCTTTAATTTTCCATTTGTTACGAAGATGAGGTATTCAGACATTGGTACCCAATCCTTACTATCTTAATACTATTTATAAAAGCTGAGAAGTGGTTTTCAACTTGGCATGACATTTCAATATAAAAGAACTGATAAACATGCAGAATTGGTAATTGTGGTCCTACTTCCTAGTGAGGCTAGTATAAAAGAGGATTTGGCTGAGCACCAAATGAAGAGAAATGTTTTTATCTTGTTGACACGCCCATCGCTGGAACCCATGGGCGAAGGAACTGAAGGTATAATTATTCTATTCAACCATTTGTTACCTTGTGGTTGTAGTTTTGGCAAGCACTTCAGAACATGCTCAATACACTGTGACAAAATTTAGCAAGATCAAAGCACCACATCAAGGTTTTAGAGCTCCTGTGTACAGCTGACAGTGCTAAGGTGTCCGGAAAAAGGCAGGGACAGAAAAGGAAAATGCCAGGCAATGCAAAGGAGTGCAAATCCTCCATTTAACCTCTTCCCTGATTCTGAGCCCCAGTGGTACAAGGTTATGCACAGGAATGACACAGGCATGGCACTTGGGCTACATTCTAGTACAGGAAGTCTCAGGACCCTCCAAGGTTACACCTCATATCACTTTAAATGCCAGCCCTTCCCTTGCCTCTCCCTCCATCCCCACCCAAACTCTAGGCCCTGGGCTGCTTCCTTGCCTTCAGCACACCCAATGCCCACTCCAGTCATGAGTTCTTCGCAGCCTGGACATCCCTTCATCTCATGGTTTCCACCACTGCCCTTATATGCGCTCTTACATCTGCCAAGAGCCCACCCTTACATCAGAAAGGAACTCACCAAAGTTGTGCAGGCAAGGTTCAAACATTTACAGGGACATGCTGCATCGCAGGGACCAGTCACAGGGAATAGAGGAAAAGGAGCGGAGGAGACACAGCTCCACCAGAGGCCAGAGTGAGCCAAAGCAATCAGGGAGGGTTAGTCCAGTGGGAGTTGCTGTAAGAGATGGCTACAGCCTCAAAGCACCATAGTACGGAGGAGTGAAAGGAAGAGATGCCCCTGACCTCTCTCTGCCCACCACAGACCCACCACAGACCAAATCCAGACCCAAGCCAGAGGACAGGGGAGTCCTGGTGAGATAAGGCCACAGAGGGCAGCCCCAAGTACGCACCGGATGTGTCTGAACAAGCAACCCCAAGATTCTGGTGCAGGTTAAAGTTTGAGAGGCCCCATCCTTCATGGCAGCCCCAGATCCTTGCACAGAAAACTCTCAGGAGACCCTGAGACTACAAGAGGTCCAGCCCAAGAAAGCTATCTGACTCACTCTGACCTTCAGTGACATGCCAATATTTGAGCCTCAGTCTTCTTGCTTAATTTCTACGACTACAGCCATAAAGATCCCTTTCAGCTCTTCAAAAGCACTGTCTGTAGAATCCTCCCTGTCTGCAACTTCAGGCAATGATGGTGATGACAGCAACAACAGAAGCTGCCCACAGCCCAAGCATTCAGCGCCTAACTAGGTGGGCACCACCTCTGCTCACAGACGCTGAGGTTGCACAGCCATGTGGAAGAACTCAGGAACTCGCCTTTGTGTCTGTAAAAGGAAGAAATGCCTAATTCCAGAGGTATGAGAAAGGTGAGATGAAATGCATGCATATTTTAAACAAAACACAGTAGATAGACAACGGCAGAATGAACATTTGACTGCTGATGAACTGAATATGCTGGAGTTTTAAAGATTTAACTTCACTTAAGATGTCAAGGTAGCCTACGATATGTCGAGGCGCTGTGTGCCAAGAGCAGTGAATGCTTCAATGGGTGCTGTTTGAAAATCTGTGATAAACTTGAAATGGCAGAGGAAAGCAAATATTGATGCCAACTGGTGGCTAAGAAATAGCTTTCACTGATGAGAAGACACAGCAACAAGCCTTTTCTCCAAGGACAGGAAACCACCTGAAAGGTCTCTGGTAGACATGTGGAGGGGCTGCCATAAGTTCTCTTCTGACTCCAACTCTGTTTATGGCCGAACAAACCACTTAATCTTCTAGAAACAGATTTGGAGATGCGTGCTTTTCACATTTCACAGGACAGATTCTTCATTTAATCAGATGGGCACAATATTGTCCAACCCCAATAAGGACATGTGGTGAATACGGGGTGACTGCCTTTCCACTTGCCCAAGGTCAGGATGAAGCACTCTGCAGGATGAGTTGGCATCTCAGTGGAGAAGGATCACTGCTCTTGTCTTGGTCAGACAAGGGCAAAAAATAAAAGCAAATCCCCTGTGGCACCATTGGCTGCCATGACGGTAGATAGTTATTACATTTTAGTAACTGAGACTCGGACAAGCTATTTGACTTTCTTGAGGTCACAAAGTCACCAAGTGACAAACTAATAGAAAAATGTTCTCTCTACACCACAGCCAAATTGTATCTTAGAGGCTTGAAACAGGCATCACACTTCCGCTAATCTCTAAAAATTATCATCACACATCCTTTTCTCTAGACTTTAAAATTTTTTTGTGCAAAAGATTTCATACCTATATATAAATCCACAGCACTAGATGATGAGTAAACCATTTGCAGTGTTTGCTCATTATGGTCAACATTTAGAGTGGTAGAGCAAGTGGAAATGATAAGCTGTTCACTCCTCTCAATAGTAACAAAAGAGTAAAACAAATTCACAGTCAACACCAAAGGCAAGTGTTAGGCAATCATGAGTATTTGCATGTATGCTTCAAAACAGCTGCAGGTAAATGATTTGACAAGGTCAAATTCAAATGAACAACAAAACTACCAACAGGGAGTTTGAGTTGCTACATGAGTTAAGAAAAAATATTACGGAAGACAACGGACTGAAATGTAAAAATCCTGATTTTTGGAACTTTCTAACTTTAGAAAAGATTCATTTTGGTTTATTAGAAATAGCAAAGTATGTTCTCTACAGACAGCATTAATACAAAACGAAAAGAAAAGCACTTTACCAGTAAGAAGCAATGCCCATGAACAGAGCAGATAAAACTGAGTCACAGAAGGAGACATCCAAGTCACCATTCAAATTATGGTGACTCGAACAAGTCTGAATCTGTTGTTATTTTTATACTTATGCTTCTCAGTTTCAAGAAATTTAAATACGACTTTCTTTAAAAAACAAAACGGTAGCACCCAGGAGGCTGAGGTAGGAAGATTTCTGTGAGTTGTGTCCAACCTGGACCACACAGTGTGTTCAAGGCCAGCCTAAAATACATAGCAAGACCCTGTCTCAGAAAACCAAAACAAAAAGAATGAATGAATGAATGAATGAACTGTGAGGAAGCCCATAATACAGTATGCACACACATGGCCTTACTTTTAACTTTCCAATTAGAATTTGGTTTCTTCTATCTTTGACATTACTCTAAGGCTATTCTTACTTTTCACAGAAAATACTAAAATTTATTCTCCCCTGGCATTTAAATCATTATCTAAGCAATTATCAGTGTTCAGATAAACTGTTAATATAATCTTAATTTACACTTTTCACACACCCATAAGTTAACATGGACTTTGTTTTTATATGCCATTTTAAAGCTGCACTTTCCTCATACTCTTATAAACTGCACCTGTATTTTAAAAAATGAAAGCATGGCTTACTATAGTTCTTTTATTCTGAGATTCCAATAATTTTAAGACAGGCAATCAATTTAATGATAGCTCTGTGGGGGTGGGACAAGCACTCCCACAAATGACCACATCAACCCTAAGATGCATCCTGATTTTAAAAGTGTTAAAATGAAAGCAATAGAGAGAATTTGATTAAGAAAACACATTAGCTATTTAGAGAGAGGATACTGAAGAATTATAGCTAGACTGCTTAAAAGGAGCTAGGCTCCCCAGGAACAAGTTTTGGCTCCTCCTTACTGGGTGATACCTGGCAACTTACTTAACCTCTCTGTGCAACAAGACCATGCATCACAGGAGGCTGAAACTTGGGTTGAGTTACTGTTCTTACAGTACTGTAAACAACTTAATATGATAAGGATTTGTTAAATAATAGCTACTATCATTTTCTTACCACCTACAATGCCCATTGAAGCATTTGCATATTTGGAGGTGAATAATTTCCAATTCAGCAAACTGATAAAATATTTTTAGAAAATATTTACTGACAAGGAAAAGTGCATGTATCAAATTCTGGGTGGAAGGTTATATGGGAGGTAAAATAAATGTAAAACCATGGTTCTACTCTCTGGAAGGAGGTTAGAGAGAGATGTTGAAACCAGGGATCCGTGTGGTCCAGGCTTCAAAACATCCATAGCCCACTTGAAATTAGAGGTAAAATTATGTCTGCTTGTATGCTTTTCTACAATGTCATCTTTTAACTCTTAAACATATCTGAGGATGCAAAAAAGAAAACCATAACGTTAAGAGCCATTCACTTCAAGTCATCATAGCATATGAAAAAGTAAGTGTACCAGAGTTCAATTTTGTTAATAGGTATTTGTGTATTCTCAAGTATTTCACTTGATTTTAAGTAGGTTCAGTTACTTTGAGAGGTATGTACACAAGACTTCCTTCCTCCCCCTGCCTTTCTTCCTCCTCCTGCTCCTCCTCCCCCTCCATCTTTTCTTCTCCTCCTACTCCTTTTTCTTTTTTCCTCTTTCTGTTCCCCTTCTCCTTCCCCTCTTCCTGCTCTTCCTCTTCCTCTGTTTTTGTTTGCTTGGTTTGGTTTGGTTTTTTTGAGGCAGAATCTCATTATGTTGTTCCAGGTGGTCTTACACTCAGTAGATAGCCTAGGCTGGCCTCAAACTCACAGTGATCCTCCTGCCTCAGCCTCCTGAGTCCTTAGATTACATGCATGCACCACCATGCCCAGCATTATCTTCTGTTGTGAGGTAGGGTTTTGCTCTGTTGCCTGGGCTTCCTCAAACTCATGAGCTCAATCTACCCTCCTGCCTCAACCCCTACAGCAGCTGAGACTAAAGGCATACACAACCACAACTAATTTGACATTTCCTAAATATCAAGTATGTTCCTGTCCAAAACACAAATCTTAGGTTAGAAGAAACTCATTCTCCCTTGTATTTCAGTTTTTCATAGAAGCCAGAAGAGGAATTTGCAAGCTTTATAAATCTCTACAGAGATGAGAACACAATAGCTCCTGGGATGAGTCACCCCAGACCTTCGTATTTTTCTGTGACGATTGCTGTGACTGGGAGTCAATTGCCAGCTGCCAGCTCAAACTCTGGCCAAAGTTAGGCTAATTATCTGGTCCTGGAAGTCATCACTGAAGACAGTGGAAAGAAAATGAATCAGGTTTTGAATTAAAACTGGAAATGTTTTGTGTACCCATTACTTCAATACTGTACATTATTATCATGTCAAAGTCTTTGGTGAAGGGGCACTGGGGAAAGATCACAATCTTCAGATTGTCCTGGCCTCTGTTCTGCCCCTGCTACTTCCTAGCCGGGTGGCCATAGGAAAGTTCTCAACCTCTCTGGATCATAATTTCTCACAGGTAAAAACACCTTCTCTTCTCCCTTTAGGGGACTACGGACGTTCCAACCTCATAAAGACCTGCCACAATAACATCTGTGGACCTTTTTCCATACTCACTTATGATTTATTGTAATAACAGCTTGTCACCAAAAAATTAAGTCACTGAGTTTAATTATTATGATTTCACATAAAATCTTAATAACTTCTTGCACACCACTTCATCTCTGGAATCATCTGTATTCCTAACAAGAGTTATGCAACATTGAGTCAAAAAATAAAAAAGTCACAAGTACTCAAAGCACTAAGTACAAAAGTACAAGTACTAAGTCACAGTGACTTAGCTCCTACCTTCCCATCTGTGTCTAGCTACACACATTACCAATTACTGCCTAGTCAGTTTAAGAGACAGTGCATGAGTGAAACTCAGTCCATTTTGTTATGGTGTCAGCACTTAGACACCACCTAAAATATTCAGTACATGTTAGGGTATCACTTGTTATTTTTTTAAATGGAATTTGACACTGCATAGGAAAGTAAAAATTTCTTGCGCCTTCATTTCCATAAATACGTTTATGAGAATCCATTTACCTAGAGTAGGTATCTGGCAGGGGAAGGAAATGGGCAGGCTCCAGTGTGCCTAATGCTTCGTCTACATCGTCTCCATTCTTGGAAAATCTGACCCGTGATGCTTCTCATTACAGAGGAACAACCAGAGGCTTGGTGAGCTCAGGGCACAACTTGTGCAAGACCGACCAGTGGCGCCGGGGGTCAATCCGGCTCTCTGAGGCCGCAGGCATGCTCTTTTCCTCCCATCCAACCATGCAACCAGTCTATTGCAGGGCTGAGTGGGGAGGCGGAAATAAAGTATTGACCTACTATTGAGTTCCTTTACTGGAACTTCATAAAATTAAAACAAATGAATCTAAAATTTCCTTTCCTTCCTCTCAAATCCTTTCAGAGGTGACTTTGATAGAGTCATATAGTTGGCCCTCTGTATCTGTGGGTTCCACACCCAAAATTCAAACAACAGACCAAAAATAGACAAGAGGAAGAAGAAAAAATACATGCAGACTTTTTCCTTTGTCATGATTCCCTAAACAACACAGTGACACAACCACATAGCACTAATATTTCATTAGGCATCATAAGTAATCTAAAGATGATGCAAATGGATGCGTGTGGGCCATATGCAAATACTACATTTTACATAAGGGATTTGAGCATCTGTGGTTTTTGGTACTTAAGGGAAGTCCTGGAACCCATTGCCCTCTGTTACTAGGGAATGGCTGAACTTTTTCTGTTTCCATGGTTCACATCTGTGAACTTTCCCACTTATGAGTGATTTATTGTTACTGTTCCCAGCTTCTATCTTCTCACAGGCTCTGAAGACCAGCAGATAAGAAAGAAGAAAGATGGGTCAATTCACAAGGCTTTTGGATTGACTTCCACCAAGGTGAGCCTAGATGGTTTTTGCTTATGATGCAATGAATGTGATTTTTAAGCATGGTAAATTATTAGTCACCATTCACCTATAACCACAATTCTTCTCACTCCCTTGTCCACACACCCAATAAGTCAAGCACAGCTTCTGTGAGCTCGAATGAAAGACAAGTTAAAGTCTGGCATTATCAACAACATTTATTGACCACTCTCAGAGTGGCAACGTATTATCAGCAGGCACTCTGAGGCTATGTAGTTTAGAGTAAATAGAACCTTTGCCTTCAGAGCATTTGAGGAAAACTAGACAGTAAATTCAGAGCATAGATTGGACTCTGTGAAACCCAGGCTTCCTGGAATCAAACTTTCCTTCTTCCACCCACACACTGTGATCTTGGGCAAGTCAAAACTGTGTTTCAGTTTCCACATCTGTGTAATGCAGTTAACAACATCTAACTTACAGGTTTGTTGTAAGAGTTATATGAAATTTGCATTGAAATATGAATGCACATTATTAAGTTCTAAGATGGGTTAACTACTGATTTTACTTAAATGCAAAGAACAAATTACATGCTTTGACTGTCAAGTACATGTTTTAAAATATATTGGGCATTCTGGTATAACCAGGAGCGGTATATATTTCTCAATCGGCCAAGTCAAGTTTCCTGCAGAGGAGGATACTGAGTTACTACACCTAGAGCACTACAGCTTGGATGGAAGAAAAGGGTCACCTCTATTCCTGTTTGAGAGGGGGTCACAGGAGAAAGGGACCGTACATGAAAAGAAAGTGCTGCAGGCTGAGGGCCAGCTGTTCTTCCCAGTTTCTCCGTTTTGAAGAGCACCTGCCACAAGGCGACCGCCTAGCAAAGGCTGATTAAAGTGAAGGGGCTAAAGGATGGAAGGCAGCCATCCTGATGTCTAATCTAAAGGCTGGTCACTGCTGGATGACTGTGGTGTAGACAGTCAATCTGGCTCCACTGTGAATCATGCTGGCTACTGTAGACGAAATAGATGTCATGAGGCTAAGATGGTGGTAGAGCACTGCAAGAAACATCACAGCAGTCAAAGACCAAATTCAGTCAGTCTGAGCATTCTCACAGCATATATAAAAAGAGGGAATGGTTGTTAAAGTTATTTTATGGTGATGGGGGAGTGTCAGTCTTAGAAACAGACTGATGAGAACATTAAAAGAGAAATAAAATATAATTTGGTGGGAGGTTTATGATCAAGGCAAAAATAATGCAGCCCCAAAGAAAGACACGAGTTAGGAAAAATGAACCGTTTTCAGTAAAAAAAAAAAAAAAAAAAAAAAAAAAAAAAAAAAAAAAAAAAAAAAAAAAAAAAAAAAAAAAAAAAAAAAAAAAAAAAAAAAAAAAAAAAAAAAAAAAAAAAAAAAAAAAAAAAAAATCAATGACCCTTGAAAAAAATGCCTGATGTCAGATCTAGAGCAAGAAATGAACCAGAGAAACAAGCTTAGGATATTTTCTGTTGGAAAGAAAGGTTTTTGAGTCTATGGAAACAGTGTAGAAAGTATACAGGAGGCAAAGGCAAAAGAGACCATTTACTACAATGGACTGAAACAAATGTATTAGAACCCACACATTTTTAATGATACTTAAAAAAAGAACTCAATGGCTATCACTGGAAGTTATTAAGCTATCTAATTAGTACTATGGAAATTGATAAAGGGGGAAAACCAAGCTTTTCCTTGCCTTTCCTGTACAATCTGAATTTCAGAAGACCCAAATAATTCATGAGAAAAAGTTCTTTACAAACATTCCAATTACTGAATGTAAGAGGAATGATGTATTTAGACTTACCATTTTGTACATCCTAATGAAACAGATATGCTACAACCATCTATAAGGTTAAAGTCACTAGGTAAAAGGTAGAAAGGCACAGTGAACTAGTGGAACTCATAAGTCTCTCTTATTTTCTCAAAAAAAAAAGAGACATAGAAATATTAGGTGTCTCATGATATGATGCAATAGACTTTCCATAGTTCCACCTATGAAGAATACTTGCCTTTGACCTGAACCTAATCAAGCCTTCATATTTTACTGTCAAATTATAGAAAACATGGGGAATAGAAGAACAAGTTAAATGGCACCACAAGTAAACAAGCAGTCCCAAGTGGGATGTGGTACTGCACAAATGATCTACTCTTTCCTGAAAATCAATAGTATAAAAAAATTAGGGTGAAGACACAAAATAAACTTAAAAACCTAAAAATCAAGTGCAGCATGCAGATCTCATTTAGTTCCTGATTCCAACAATTGCAAGTAGAAAGACATCTTCGAGACAATTTGAATATGAGAGTGATATATTTAGGAATTATTAATATTCTTAGGTTTGAACATGGCATAGAAGTTTTTGCATTTTTAATGTCCTTATCAGAGATGTGAACTGAAACATCTGTAAGATGACATGATGTTTAGGCTTTTGCTTTAAAAGCATCCCCCCCATACATATACACAAAGTAGGGAAGAGAAAATAAATCTTGGGGGTTTGTTATATCAATCTCTTATAACCCCCATTATATGAATTTTTAAAAAATTATTAGTGCTTTGGTGAGATTACAAACTGTACTTTACCTTGCCACTGATTTTTAAAGGGTGGCTAGGGTCTTCCCACAAAGCAAAATTTAATCCTTTCTCCGCTTATTCTAACAAGTCTTAATCAGTATGCATGGTGAATTCAATACAATTAGAAGTGACTAAACAGAGGAACAAAGGAACTCTGCTGTATTAACCAATGACAGCTTAATTTTTCCCAGTAAGAGATAGTCTGCAATGTGCCTGGGTTGAGCAAAACAAAGAAATGAGTTGATGTAAGATTGTACAAACCTGTGGGTGGCTAAAGCAGCATGGACAAGAGCCATACATATTCCTAAATTGGATCTTGGTCAATACAAGAGTTGAAAACTTCACCAGCTTATGCACACACAGACCTTTTTTTTTTTTTTTAACCAGTGGCAATGAATTGTGTAACTTGTCCCTAAGATCATGTGGCTACAACCTACAGATGCAGTCCATTGGACACAAATTTAAAGGTCCTCAAACAGATCTAAGGAAGCCATGATTGCTTTGCAATAACATCATCCCCCTAACCAAGAGGCCACCCGGCCAATCCCACACGCCCAAAAGTCACCAGCCAAGCAGCCTGAAACATAGTTTACCTGCTTTTCTCTTTCTTTGAAACCACTGTTATGGACTGAATAATTGTTATGGACTGCCACAAAATTCTTATGTTGAAGCCCAATCCTTCAACGTGATGACTTTTGGAGAAGAGACTTTAGAAACAGTTAGGATTAGATTGGGTCATGAGGGTGAGGCCCTCATGATCAGATTCAGGGGCCTCATTGGAAAAGAAAAAGAGATCTCTTCCTCCAAGTCCAGTGAGGAAAAACCATAGGCACTCACAACATGAATCATCTGCAAGCCAAAGAAAGAGCCTTCACCAGAAACCCTATCAGCCTGCACACTGATCTTGGACTTCCAGCCTCCAGAACTGTGAGAAAACATATTTCTGTTGTTCAAGTCACTCACTGTACAGTATTTTATTCTGGCAGTTGGAGCCACCTAATACAAGCACTCATTTCACTTGTTTCCCTTTCTGCCAAATTCCTTCCTACCCCTTCGAAGGTAAAGGTTCCAAAATCACAACAGTAGTTTCAAAGCTAAGGGAGGGGGAAACTTAAGTCCCCAAATCAACTAATACAGTATCGAAATCAAAGAAAGGTTAGCAAAGTACGTGTTATTTGAGGTAACCACACTCAGAGTAAGAAAAATAAGAATAACTACGTCTATGGGAAGAGTACACAACATCATCCCAGACAAGGAGACACACAAGTCTATAGATGAACATTACAGCTCTGTTTACACAGAAACCCTAACCAATTCTTGTCACAGGCTGCCTGGCTGCCCTATGTCTTCAGTATTCTGTGCCATGAAAAAGTAACTGTCAAGGATAATAGGAACACAATCTGACCTACTTTTCCCTAGATTCTTGCAAAGTCTATAACTTTGGTTCTTGTGTTTCTTTAGCCACCACATCTTGGGGACACACATTCTGGCTTTCTTCACAGGCAATCCCTGTATGCCACATATTAAATCACCTGTGGGCAGTTCTGAAACTCTCCTAATCACACCCGGTTAATCCTCAGAGCAGCCCTCTGAGGCGGCCCATGGACAGTCCTCCGCCAGAGGAAGTGCCTAGGAGAGGAGGAACGAACGCAGCCTGAAGAAGACCAAGCCATGCATCGATTCAGACCTTTTCCCATCCAAAGGAAGCTGCACCAAAACATGTGTGTCACCCCAAGACACTCCAGTTTCTACAAACCATTTTGTAAGAACTGAAGGTTTCCCACTAAAATCTTCTTTTAAAGAGGACAACCAATACTTTGGTTTAAATTACAACCCCAGATCACCTACATTGTTGCAACTCCCCAGTAAAGACTACAGTATTTCAAGATGATACATTAACAAAACAAAACAAAACAAAACTGAGGGGACCCAGCAAAACTGTCCCCGAGTCCTAGTGAACAGGGAAGTCTGACTTAAGTCTGCCCGGTGTTCCGAAGCCCTGGTGACAATCAGCAGGCCTTTCCGCCTCCCTTAACACACAAAACAAGTATGACCTGCTCAGGTTATTAGGTGCACTCAGAACGTAACGAGGGGCACCAGCAGGAAGTCGTATCTCTACACACCATCAAGAAGTCAATATTTAAAATTCCTGGGGGCGTGACCTCTTCGGCTCAAGGGGGGCTCCCAGAGTCCTAAGCGCCGGACCCCAGAAACTAGACGTCCCCCCGGAACTTGCAACTCCTGGGTCTCCCCCTCGGCAGCAGCGGCTGCTGGAGCCAGTGCTGATGTCCGGCGCTAGCCATGGGACGTTCAAAACAAGCGCACGCGTCGCACGCGTCTCGCATGCTCCTGCGGCCCCAGGCTTGCAGTCACGGGGCTGTCAGGACAGGACACCTGCAGCTTCCCCTCTGAGGGGCGGCGAACAGACGCCCGGTCCGGCAGTCGGAATCCGAGTGCCCCTTGGGTCAAGTCAGGTGCATCCAGGGCGGAGTGGGGGGAGCCGTCGCTCTCCGAGGGATCCCCAAGCCCCGCCGTACCAGCCCCTCTCCAGCTGAGTGCAGTCCAAAGGCGTCCCTTTCGCCACCTCCCCAACTTCCAGGCGCCCCCTCCCTACGGGGCCGCACCCTCACCCGGGCGCCGGCGGCGCTCCGCTTCCTCCGCAGGGTGAGCCCGCTCCGCAGCAGCGCCGGGAGGTCCCGCAGCCGCGGCCGCAACGACGCGGGCGGCTGCTCGCGCTCCGGCTCTCGGGCACCGGGGCTGCCCACCTCCGCCGCCGCCGCCGCCGCCGCCGCCGCGGCCAGGGCCGGGCTCTCGCACGGGGGCTGCATCCTGACGGAGCCCACGGCCATCCTCATGCTCTGCCGGCGGCTCCGGCGCCCGCGGCTCCTCTCTACCGCGTTCGCCTCCGCGCGCAGTCCGCGCCTTCGCCAGGCAGCGAGAGGGCGCGAGTGCGGCTCGGCGCGGGGCGCGCTGCCAACCACTGCCCAGCGGCGCGCGCCCGGCCCCCGAGAGGCGCAGCCCGCGCGCAGCCCCGCCCCGCCCAGGTGCGCCCGCCCCCGCGGCTCACCTCCGCCCCGCCCAGGTGCGCCCCGCCCGCAGACCTGCACCCCCCCCCCGACACTCCCACCCCGGAACCGAGCCCAGGAGCTGCCGCGGGCGCGCACGGCGGGCACGGGCCCCTGCACAGGTGCGGCTTCCCGGATCCTCCACCGGCCCGCTGTGCTACCCCACCCCATACCCCTGGGGTGAAAAGTCTCCTCTCACTTCCCTTTTCCCGGCAGTCAGTCTGGACCTGGACTTGGGTCGAGGGAGTTGAGACGTCTACCTTCCTCCCGCCCTTTTTGCCTAGCCTTAGCCTCGTTTCGTAATCTTGATTCCTAGAAACTGTTCTTGCCAAAGAACTTCACCAGGCTGTGTTTTCTGCTCCCAGGCAACTTGTGCGGCTTTGTGTTCTGCCGCCACCCTGGGCTCCCTGGCCATATCCATCGTCGGAAGGTGAGGGGAGAAAACTTCCCTGCTTATGATAGGGGTTTAGCAAATTCAGTCCAAGTCTGATGACCCGAAGGTGAATCTGTTAACTTGTTGGAACCTGACCTGTCCTGAAAGCCTGCTGCGTGTGATGAATGTGCTTGGTAAACTGCGAAGGACTTCCTGGACTTCCGTGGTGTGAATCATTATTTACTATACCATTCCAACGGATAGGCTTGTGGAGCCCTGAGAGTCAAACTATTCCAGCAGGGACCTGAACTCCCTCTTATACCCCAGGGCAACCTGTCTTCCACAAGGGCCAGCTAGAGCTTTTACTCCCAACCAAAAGTGATTTGCAAGAGTTAGATAAGCTGGTTCACATTTAAAATGTTTTAGAGCTGGGTGCGGTGGTGCTGCCTGTAATCTCAGTACTTGGGAGGCTGAGGCAGGAGGATTGCCCTGAGTTCAAGGCTATATTGCAAAACCCTGTCTCAACAAATAGCAACAAAATGAGCCGGGCGTGGTGGCGCACGCCTTTAATCCCAGCACTTGGGAGGCTGAGGCAGTAGTAGCGTTGTGAGTTTGAGGCCCGCTTGGGCTACATCACCAGCGCTAGGCCGGCCTGAGCTACATAGCGCGACCCTGCCTCAAAAAACTAGGGCTGGGAGTTTGGCTCAGTGGCTTAAGCGCCTGTCTGGCAGGTGTGAGGCTGTGAGTTAGATCCCCCAGCCGCTTAAAAAAAAAATGTTTTTTAAATAATAAGGGTTATTGGAAGTCAGGGCTTGTGCTTGTTTACCACTTTGTCCTTAGCCCCTCTTACCCTAAATACTGGGCAAATATATATGGAAATGTAGTTGGGTAAGAAAAAGGAAGAGCTGAGCATGGTGGTGCATGCCAGTAATCCCAGCACTTGGGAGGCTGAGGCAGGAGGATCACTGTGAGTTGGAGGTCAGCCTGGGCTACACAGTGAGTTCAAAGACAGCCCGAACTACATAGCTAGACCTTGTCTCACAAAACAAAACAAACAAACAAAAAGAGGTTTGCAAAAGGAAGGATGACCTGTTATCCTGGACCATTGCCCTTAAAGAATAAAAGATTTGACCTAGGTGTAATAAATATACAGAAAAAAAAAAAAAACGTACTCTTGCTAATTGCTGGGTGTTGATAATGAATATTCATTCAGCCCCTGGAGGGAGAATTGCTTCAGCCTACGCTGGGCAAAGATAAATCAGTGAATGGTGGAAAGTTTGAACTCTGCCTTGAGGCTGAGCAGGGAAGATTCCACTATAGAGAAAGGAGATGAGAAAAACTGGTGATGAAAATACCAAGGTGATGTCACACAGGACCTCCTAGACACTGAGAATGTGGTATGCTCTGGGGAGGGGCAAAAGCAATGAAGGTGGAAGAGGAAATCCCAGAATGGATGCTGGTGACACACTGTAGAAGGCCCAAAGTTCCGTCATTTAAACCATGGTGATTTACTGGGAAAGTGTCTTAGTTATTTTTTACTCATTGCTGAGACAAAATACCTGACGCCCAAAATTAGGGAAGGAAAGGTTTATTCTTACAGTTTCTTGGGAGTTTCAGTCCATACTTAGCTGGCTCCAAGGCAGCATGGTGTGGCGGGGCTGCCATTCATGCATTCATGGCGACTGCAAGCAGCAAGGCGTGCTGGTGAGAGAGAAGGCTGAAGCAAAGAAGTGGAAGATCCGCCTTCCCTTACACTGTATGTCGGCTCCACCCCTGGGTGGTTGCAGCACTCACATTGTTAATCCCTGCACCAGACAACAAACCAATAACAAGTGGCAGACTCAGCCCCATCAAAACTATATGAGGACTTGGGGGTACATAGTATATCATCCAATACAGAAGGACTCTATAACAAGCTCTATACTCCACTGAAGTTTCCAAATACCTATCCGAAATATTTCTCACAGCTGAAATACCACTTGTACACACCAGTTTTAAAATACTTTAACCCCTGTTGGTAATTCTTGCTTTGAGTCCCAGAAGCCACTGCCCCCCATCCCAAGCTTCCCTGTGCTATCCCAACTAAAGGATTGACAATGGGTCCTCCCCCCCAGAGGTCTTCCAGGACACTTCTGGTGAACTCTGATGCAAGGCACAACTCTGACTTTGTGCCCTGAGGATACCCATGAACACAACTTTTCAAACAGAATCCTTGTGCCCTCTTTGCCCAGGTGCTAGGTCTTAATCTACTCCTGCATAGCATTTCTATGCAAGGTCTAGGAGTTTGGATTTTCTGTAGCTTCTAGGGCATTAACCAAGTATCCAAAACTTAACTTTAATAAGTGCCTTTGAAGAGTAGGCTCTAGTTAAGATGATAAATGGCAAAGGCTGTGTGTTACCAGGATAAAAATAGGAAGTCTAAGGGAAGAGCAGAAATGTATAAACAGAATAACCATGCCACCATTTCAAGTCAAGCACCACCACCACCACCCCCAGTCACCTGTGCATTTGCCGTACCCTCTCACAGTGCCATCCAGCAGTGCTGTCTACCCTGACGGGAATGTTTTCTCTATGTATTACAGTCATTGCCACGTGTGGCTCCTGAGTACTTGCAATGTGGAAAGTGTGACTGAAGAACTGAATTTTTAACTTCATTTAATTTTAATTATATAAATTTAGATAGTGCCATATGGCTAGTGGCTACCAATATGGTATAGCACTGTTCTAGAAATCCACATTTCTCTTACTCATTTCATTTTTTTTAACATTCAAATGCCACCATTTCAGTGAGGCCTCCATGATCATGTGATTTAAAATTGCAGCTCTTCCCATCTCTCCTTTGCTTCTGTCTCTCCATGCCCTCCACAGAATGTATCACCATCTCACATCTATATATTTTACTTTGCTGTTGTTGGTCTCCCTATAACCAGAATTACACTCCATACAGGCAGGATTTTTCTCCTCTTTTGTTTAGTATTGAAAACATATTAGTTGAATAAATGCTTTCATATATAGGAACTCAGTTTTTCAAATGCAGCTTAACCTGGATTTTTACATAAAATCCCTTGATTTTGCAATATCAAGAGCTTAAAGGTGTACATCCTCTGTATGCCAACACCACGGAGGTCACATAAGACCACTGTCCAGAAGTTTGTAACTTTTCCTAAAGGCTGAGATACCAGTGCTGATTTTCACTTAGAAGAATGACATCAAAGCTACAGTTCCAATTTTGTTTTTTGTTTTTGCTCCAGGAATCAAACTCAGGACCTTGCACTTGCCAGGCAGGCACTGTTCCATTGAGCTATATCTATGGCTTTCTAGAGCTCCAGTTTTGATCTTGTATTTCCAGATAGAAAACATTCCCATCAGTAACTCAGATATCACTGCCAATTAGCAATAAAGGGATGTTGGAGAGCAGAAAGATAGCTCTGACAATCAGCTAGCTACGAAGTGATCAGGGCCTGAATTAGTTGTAGTGGTGGAAGCAGAAACGGGATTAGACATTCATTAGTAAAAAAGCAGATTAGGAAGAGTAGGAAATTACTGCAGATTTGTTGTACACTATACTTTCTAAGGATGACCTGCATAGCATCTTCTGTCCCCAAGCTCATCTGCAGTGTGATTTTGCCACTCCCCCATTAGGACACAGGGTTTATCTCTCCAGTCCCTCGAATTGGAGCAGGCCTTGTGAATGCTTTGGGCCAATTGAATACACTGAGATGACTACCAGTTCTGTAAATAACCTGTAATTGGCCTGGCAGCTTCCACTTCCTGCTATCTTGGAACACTTGCCTTTGAGATGGACCTACTCAGAACCCAATGTGCTTGCTGTGAAAAACCCAAGCCACACGGAGAGGTGCTCTGGTAGCAGAGCTCCCATTAAACAACAGCAGCGATTGCTGGCCATTTGTAAGGCATTTGGGGTGCCCAGTCCAGCCAAGACTTCAGCCGGTCTCCAACTACAACCGTGCTTGAGAAGCCCAAGCAAGAACCACGCAGTTGAGGCCCATCCACCCACTGAGTTAAGAGATAATAAACTGTGTAAAGTCACACATTTAGAGGTATTTGTTACATAACAATAGATGATCAGGACACATGATTCAGAACAGTGTAAAGAACATACATACTATTTTGTAAGTAAAAAAGGAAGGAAATTCATATGCGTTTTTGTATTTACATAAAGAAACCCTAGAAATTTCTTGCAAGTAATTACAATTAGCTACATGGGGGAAAAAGGAGATTTTTCACAGATAGTTTTACATATATTTTTTAAAATATGTGAATATATTACCTACTCGATTTTTTTTTTTTTTTTGGTGGTAATGACAGAAATATGACCTTCACACCAAGCTAAATCTTCAGCCTTTTTAAGATTTTAAAAAATTTTGTTTTGAGGCAGGATCTCATGGATTCCCTAAGTTGCCCTGGGCTTCAACTTGAGATCCTCTTGCCTCAGTTCCCAGAAGGCTAAGTTTGTAAATGTCCACCACAATGCCTGGCTCAACCACTATTTTTAAATAATTCTAGTTTTAAAGACACAGAGAAAATTGGTTTAGTGGACTTTAGTTTTATGTAACAATGATAGTGACTAATCTAGAGAGCACCAAGTGAAAACCTAGCCAAGGAGGGAGAGAGTGAGCTGGAACTCTCGTAAAGGACTGGAAAGAAAGACTTGCCAGAGTCCCATGATATGACAGTTAAGATTGGCCCTAGATGGCGCACGCCTTTAACCCCAGCACTTGGGAGGCTGAGGTAGGCGGAGCGTTGTGAGTTCGAGGCCGGCTTGGGTTACAACGCGAGCGCAAGGCCGGCCTGAGCTACATAGTGCAACCTTGCCTCAAAAAACCAGGGCCGGGAGTTTGGCTCAGTGCCTTAAGCTCCTGCCCTGGCAGGCGCGAGGTTGTGAGTTCAATCCCCGGTGCCGAAAAAAAAGAAAAAGATTGGCCCTAGACTAGGGGATAGAGGAGGATAACATGCTCTGTATCACTACCCAGAATACCAAGGAAACCATGGATGACCTGAGCTTTCCCAGGTGTTTCTCCACTGCCTGTCTATTTGCTGCATGAATGTCAAGCTAATCAGTCTCCCAGAACTGCAGCTATTAGGACTTTGATGAGTCCTGTTTGGAATTCATCCCTTCTATCTTGTCTCAGTTTGAACTCTTCCCCCGATGAAGGTATTTTGCACTGCATCATAAGCTTTCAAAAATAAACTCATGTACAATTTGTCTTCCCAATTTAACTTGGCCTACCCTACCGTATGAAATGATCAAAATGGGTTAAACATGAGCACAAGCTTGCTGAGGGGTAAGGTTGAGCAGGAAGGCGATCAGAAGGCAGATCTTTCCACCAGAAACCCAAGCCTTCCCCTACTGCCTCTGCCGAGAATGCCAGATAGAACCATTTGTGTACTTGATACTAATCCTATTTTTATGTTTTCTTATGAAATGAATAGGCAGTTGAGAGAAATGTAGCAAAATAATGAAACATGTTTCAAATCTAAAAATGTTAAGCCTTACTCACTTTATTTTAGTTTTCAAGAATCAGACTGTTCATGACAAACCTGTGATACTGTGCTATTTTTGTAGTACATCATGCATTAGCATCATGCAAATATTCCCCAGGGGATGATAAACTTTTTCTATCATTTGCATTAGTGGTTCTAGCCAGAGACTGTGGCTGATAGGGATGGGTGTCATTCCTTATGAGTTCATCTTCTATTCATTACCCTTATAATCTTGAAACAAAATCTCTTCATGCCTTTTCATAAGCTACTTACTGCTATCAAATTGGAGACTTCTTTAAATTCAGGCACTCGAAGTTACCAGGTTTTTTGTTATTTAGAACTTTTATGGAAAACAGAATCCTGCATTTCAGAATGCCCAGAAAGACAGAGAAGGAGGGAAATAAAGGAACTAACTTAGGCAGACACAAGAAAGCCAAGCCAATTTTGTCCTATCTTCCCCTCTCAGCTTGTAGACATTTACTCACCACTATATAGCTCAAACCATACCAAACCTTCTAGAAGCCTCCTTTATTCCTCTCATTTGGGATTGACTCTTCCTTTGGAAAACTTCATCATTTATCAGTAACTATTATTCTGATTTTCCACCTATCTTATTACAGTCTGTGCTGTACTTGAATTAAGTCAGATGTCTTTATCTGACCTATCTGAGGTTATAAATCTCCTGAGGGCAGAAATTATTTATCTTTGTATTTCTCTCTAGTATTTGATACATTAGCTAGCATCGAGTAGGTGCTAAATTAATAAATGTGTGCACAAATGAATGCTGGATGGGTGAATCAATCAATGTGTCAAGTCACAACGTTGCTATTGCAAGTCAAGGAATGCAATACAGAGGCACTGGCAGATGCAGAGTCTCTAAAGTTGTAAGAAAGTACATTATCCCAAGGGTGATGCAAGGCTATAAATGGACTCCAGATGGTGGCATGTTCGGATCAGCAGGGAAGGAAGATGATTTTAGCATCAGTATGTAAAGTGCTTTGGAACAGGGAGATGCTGAATGCTGGGCAGCCAGAAAAGCAGGTTACAGGCTCCCAGACATAAAGAGTTAAAATGGTAATCCACAAGATCTAGTTAACAGAAGTGGCCTCTGTGCTTTTCTAACGTGGTTTGCATTAGTGTATTCTATGTACAATTTCTGCACTAATTAAATGAGGTGATGTTTGTAACACTATGTGTAAATTTTAAAGCACTCCACAGATAGCACTGCCTTTCTGCTAGGAGTGAAAGGGAAGGGGGCGGTTGCAATGATGGCTTTTTGGAGAGAACAGAGCCTGTCAGTCATACCCACCCAGAAATTAGAGACCTTTAAAAATGCAATAGCCTCCTCTCCCCACCGCCATCCCATTATTTGCAGTTTTGCTTTCAGTGGTTTCAATTACCTATGATCAATCATGGTCTGAAAGTATTAAGTAGGAAAATCCAGAATTAAAGAAGTTTTTAATTGTGCACCATTCTGAGTATCATGATGCAGTCTTGTGCCATCCTGCGCCTACCTGGGACGTCAATCATCCCTTTGCCAGTAGGTGCATTCTGTGTTACCCACCCACACCTAGTCCCTCAGTAGCTCTCTTGCTTATCAGATGAACTGTTGCAATATCACAGTGCTTGTTTTCAAGTAACCTTTATTTCACTCCACTCAATAACTGTTCTATTTACTACTAGCTATTGTTGCTAGTCTCTTACCATGTCTACTATGTAAGTTAAATTTTATCAAAGGTATGTTTGTATAGGTAAAAAACTATAGTCTATATAGGGTTTGATACTATCCATGGTTTCAGGAATTCACTGGGAATCCTGGAACGTGTCTTCCATAGATAAGGGGCCACCACAGTATCTTCTGTATATGACTGTGAACCATTTGCAACACTGACCCAAACTAAGTGCAAAATAAGTCATGAGCAAACCTGTCTTAGCATCTACCGGCACTATGAGTATGTATGAGCTCAAATGAGACTTTAAGATCCCGGTAAGAAGTTAAAAATCGAGGTCACAGAACACTGGGAGCAGCAGGTCTCCAACATCCTTAGACATAAAGAAGGTCTTTAGCTTGGAGAAGATGGCAGCACCCTTGAGATGAAAAGGAAGGTTTTTTT